>OX377619.1:82663943-82806758 GCA_947397865.1 Polietes domitor | reverse complement strand
AAATCTGTGATCTCTAATAACAGTAGCCGACCCAAAAATGTTAAAGGTCATTTCGCTTGGGGCACAACAGCCAGCGAACCCTTCGTAAAATGTCACATTTCATCACAATCGCGTAAAAACTTTATTTCATATAACGCATGTCACTCATGATAACATAATTGCTGTGCAATAGTGTGGGCCAAAATAATATGAATTATGAATATCATATGAAGGCGGTCTTTACTATTAATTAATCCAGTGCAAATAGGACAAAAATTAATGGCCTATGTTAAATATCACTGTATATTACGTAGTGCGACGTAATTTTGGGCCTCCAAACATAGCTACAATTTTTCATTTTCTGGTTGAGTTCTCATTTGAAAGGACATTATTGAAGTGGATTATTATTATTATTTATTTTTTGTAATTTTCTGCTAGTTCTAGAAGTATCATAGGGTGTGAATAAGTATTTAAAATATGATGAAAGGATGAAAAACTAAAATCGCCAATCAGCTCCATTTTACCTATAGTTGCAGATGTTTATCATCCGGATCAGGTGTAATATATATATACATATATAAATATAAAATAGTTGCGTTACTGACTAACTTATGACCAAACGGTTGAAGCCAGTGTCATGAAATTTTCAGTGTAGTCCCCAAATATGACGTAAACGCCGACTAAGAAAGGGGTTTTGGAAAATCGTTATTTTATAAGTAACGTCCTGACTAAACTGCAGCAGCTAGAAATATGAAGTTCGGCGTGTGGCTTGCACTTACCATGTAGACGAGCTACAAAATGGGATTTTTCGAAATTTGCTCTTTTAAGGGAGGAAATGATACAAATTTAAGTAATGCAGCTAAATTCGTGAAAATCGATATTTACATTTCTTTGACAACGTAGACTTGCAACAAAAATATTTATTTCAAAATTTGTACTTTAAAGTGACAAAAAGGGATAAAAATGGTACCAACTAAATTATTACAGCTAGAATCGTGAAGTATTGACTTTAAATTCCTCTGAAAATTGGATTTGTGGAAAATTTAGTATTGAAGGGTTGCGCAGGACAAAAAGGGATAAAAATAGTACCAATTTAAATCTTGCGTTTAAATTCCTTTGACAATATAGAAGCGCAATCTAAATGGATATAGGGGAAAAAAGGGATAAAAATGGTACCATTTAAAGTATTATAGCTAGTGTATATTCCTCCGAACACGTAGACTTGCAACATAAATGGATTTTTCAAAATTCGTACTTTTAAGTGGCGAGCGAGACAAAAAGGGATAAAAATCGTATCAACTAAAGTATTACAGCTAGAAGCGTGAAATTTGGTATGTAAATTTCTCTTACCACCTAGAAGCACAATCTAAATGCATTTTTGTACCTTTAAGGGGTGAGCGGCACAAAAAGGGATACAAAATGTCACAAATAAAATATTGCAACTAGAACAGTGATAGTTGAAATACATAATCCTCTGACCATGCAAAATCACAGTAAGATTGGATCTTTTGAAATGTGTACCTTTAAGGTTTGCGCGGGACAAAAAGGGATACAAATTGTACCAATTTAAGTAATGCAGCTATATTCGTGAAAATCGGTATTTACATTTCTCTGCCAGCATAGACTTGCAACATAAATGGATTTATCAAAATTTGTACTTTTAAGTGGCGAGCGGGACAAACAGGGATAAAAATGGTACCAACTGAAGTAGTATTATAGCTAGAACCGTGAAATGGTATGTAATGTATGTATGTAAATTCCTCTCACCACATAAAAGCGCAATATAAATGCATTTTGGTACTTTTATGGGGTGAGCGGCATAAAAAGGGATAAAATTTGTACCAACTAAATTATTGCAGATAGAATCGTGAAATTTGATATGTAAATTCCTCTGAACATGTAGAAGCGCAATAAAATTGCAATTTTCGACATTTATACTTTAAGGGATGCGCGGAACAAAAAGGGATAAAATAAAAACAATTACTTAAACGCGGAACATAAATGGATATTTCAAAATTTGTATTTACAAGTAGGATGAGGGACGAAAACTGATATACGTGGTACAATATAAAGTGCATAATTTTAAGGGAGAAGCGAGAAGACAAGTTACCTGTAGTTATTTTTAAAAATGTGTACTTTTTGGGAAAGAGGTGCAGAAACACCAATTAGAAACACCTGTGGCAAAAATGTGTTAGATCGGTTCAGATTTATTTATATATAGCTCCCATACAAATTTCGCTCCCAATTTGACTTTTTCCGCTCCAAAAATGACATATTTTATCAGATTTTCTTAAAACCTTGCAATATATCTTATACTTCAACTATAAATACCCATGGTGAAAATAGGTCAGATCGGTTCAGATTCTGCTCTAGAAACCACATATTTTAACAGATCTTCTTAAAATCTTGCAAAATATCTTATATTTCTACTGGAAACACCCATGGTGAAAATGGGTCAGATCGGTTAAGATTTACATATAGCTCCCATACAAATTTCGATCCCGGATTGATTTTTTTTCGTCACAGACACCGCGTATTTTCGCCGAATTTGTTCAAATTGAGCACAACACGTTATACTTGAACTGGAAGAAATTATTGTGAAAGTTAATCACTTCATTACAAGTTTGGATATAGCCCCAATACAAATATTCTTCTCGATTTGACAAATTGGACCAGGTTATATTAGCCTATGATTAGGAAACATACAACAATTCTTCCCGTTTTCACTTTTTTACCGCATTGAATTGTATTTGGATTGAAAGTGGAGTGTATCATATAGACGGCCCCGCCCGACTTTAGCCTTTCCTTACTTGTGTTGTTTTGGAAACTGGGTGGAAAATTATGAAAACAAGTAAGGAAAGGCTGAAGTCGGGCGGGGCCGACTATATAATACCCTACACCACTCCCTGCGTATGTATTGTATTCTCATTGCAATTCAATTCGGTAAAAAAGTGAAATCGGGAAGGATTTTTGCATCCTGTAAATGTATGTGTTTGACAAAAAATGTTAAATCGGAAAGGACATTTGTATGGGGGTATACTGAAACCTGGAACGATGTGACCCGCTTTCACCATGTATGTTTATTGGTGAAATATAATATGTAAAGTTTGGCCAAAATCGGTTAAATATTCGGGAGCGACATTTGTATGGGGGCTATATCTAAATCTGAACCGATCATACCCACTTTCAGCATAGGTTTTTTAGTTGGATTAAAAGATGTTGTGCCAATTTTAAAGAAAAACGGAGACAATATGTGGATTTTAGAGCGGAAAAAGTCAAATCTGGAGCGACATTTGTATGGGGGCTATATCTAAATCTGAACCGATCATACCCACTTTCAGCATAGATGTTTCTATTTCGATTATAAAATGTTGTGCCAATTTTAAAGAAATGTGGATTTTAGAGCGGAAAAAGTCAAATCGGGAGTGACATTTGTATGGGGGCTATATCTAAATCTGAACCGATCATACCCACTTTCAGCATAGATGTTTCTAGTTTGATTATAAAATGTTGTGCCAATTTTAAAGAAAATCGGGTACAATATGTGGTTTCTAAAGCGGAAAAAGTGAAATCGGGAGAAACATTTGTATGGGGGCTATATCTAAATCTGAACCGATCTTACCCAATTTTTGCTTACGTGTTTCTAGTTGGATTATAAGATGTTCTGCCAAATTTAAAGAAAATCGGTTACAATATGTCGTTTCTAGAGCGGAAAATGTCAAATCGGGAGCGACATTTGTATGGGGGCTATATCTAAATCTGAACCGATCTTACCCAATTTTTGCTTACGTGTTTCTAGTTGAATTATAAGATGCTCAGCCAAATTTAAAGAAAATCGGGTACAATATGTCGTTTCTAGAGCGGAAAATGACAAATCGGGAGCGACATTTGTATGGGTGCTATATCTAAATCTGAACCGACTTCCTCCAAATTCAATACCGATGGTCCTTGGCCAGAAAAAATAACTTCTGCCAAGTTTCATGACAATCGGACAACAATTGCGACCTGTAGAGTGCGAACAAGCTTAGATGGAAAGCAGACGGACGGACGGACAGACAGACATCGTTAAATCGAATCAGCTGGTGATTCTAAGCCGATCCGCATACTTAAAGGTGGGTCTAGCTCAATTATTTCTTGGTGTTACAAACATTTGGCGCGAAACTAACTTATAATACCCTATAATACCACGAAGTGGTGTAGGGTATAATGATGCATACGAAGGGAGTTTAGCTAAAATAGTGCAATTCACCAAGCACATTCCTGTGACTGTGTAAGATGCTACCTTATAGTAGGTTTCCAAATTATTATTTTTGATTTATCTATATACAGCAAACTAAAAATCAATAAATACTATCCAAAACAGAGATGGATAAATCTAAAGTAGCGGGTTAGTATAATCATAAACCCCACAGAATTCAGAAAATGTTTAAAATCTCATCAGCACTTACGACTAGGGTTTGCATTTTCCCGTCCGTTTTATTTCCCGGGAAACGGGAATTAATTTTTTAATTTTCCGGGATCCCGGGACAGCACGGGAAATCGTCAACATATCGTTTACCTTGAGTTAAGCTTATTTTTTCCAATGATACATTCACATTTTATAGTGGTGGCATGTGTGCTTTATTACTTGGTGCAATTTTTTGAACGGATAGTCGGCAAATAAGTTGCGCTTCTCATTCATTTGTGAAAATCATTTACTTAAAAGGTCGGGTATGTTGTTGAAAAGTCTCTGCGAAGCTACCGGACGAAAACAAAATAGTCTTGACGAGATGCAAAATAGTCTTGAGTCAGTTCAGTAAAATAAATATTTATTTCACAACGAACTTGTTACAGAAATCAATTTAAACATGTTTTCAAGTTTCAAATTTAATTAAACGTATGCAATCAAAATATGCAAGTGCATATTTGTATTAAGAGCAGACAATGCATTTATGGTCTCATCGCATATTTCTTATTTTATTGGAAAATGTGGACGCTTAATAGTCATTAGTGCATTAAATAAAATGTTCTTGCCGGTTCTTTATCCTGTCGCTACGAAAACAATATTTATCCTGTCGCTTCGAAAACAATATTTGCAATACAATATTGTTACTTGCGTTTTCTATAGCATTGTTTAAAATATATTGGGTGTTCGGATACAAAATTTACTTTTTCGGAATTTTAATTTTTTCATATGGAGATTCACAGGCAAACACTTAAAAACACTTCGTCATCAAACTGCTATATGACATACCTAATTAAAATCGATAATAGCTAAATTACAACATTTTTACATTTTTTTACATTGTGAAAATGATGGAAAATATATGCGAAGAAATATGTAAAAGTTTCTATTAAATTCCCGCGGGATTCCTGTACGAATTTCCCGGGATACGGGAAATGAAAAATATGCGAATTCCCGGGAATTTTCCCGCGGGAAATCCCGGGATGCAAACCCTACTTACGACCGAGGTGTTTCGCCCTGCTATAATGTTAGCGATCTGAAATATCCCACCTATTAATATTTTTAAAAGATTTGCGCATTTTGTGTTTATTGGGCCACACCACTGTACATGTTTAGAGTGTTTAACACTCACATGTATTATTTAATCACAAAATCCCAAATACCTTTAAACATTTATCCCTCGTAAATTTGAAATGTCTTTCCCTGTGACATACATCAACGTCAACATCGATGCTGCATATCCTAGCAAATGACCCATATATGTATGTATGTATGTTCGTCCATATGTGTGTGTGTGCGACTTATATCCTTGGTATCAAATTGTCTTAATCCATTTGGAAATTGTTCGCAGCAACTTTTTGGCCTCTTTAGCACAAACTATTTTCCCTTAATTTAAAGTTTTCGGATAAATTCATGTGTAAATAGGCTTCTTAAGTTCTCTTTGCATAACAAAGTTTCGCTATAAGGATTTCCTATAAATTTTTTATTTTAAATTTTCTGTTGCACACACACACACACACGTAGTATTTATTACAAGTAAGGCGAACTATCAGTCATTCATCATTAATGACTAACACTTTGGGGATTCTTGTCGTTTGCTAGCATCCATTGTTCTAGTTTTCTGTTCGTCACTTCAGCTTCAGTTTCTTTCGTTATCAGCAGAAAAAGTATTTAACGTCTCGAAAAAGGTACTGAGAAACTTTTGTTGAAATTTAATAAATTTGTCATTTTATTGGTGTATTTATGTGTCATACAAGTCAACAACGCACACGGCACACATTTTAATATACCAACACTTTCGTGCTGGGATTGGACATTTTCGACCCAGTGCTCCATTAAGCTGGAAGTCATATCGGTTGGTTGTTCATAGACTGATGCTGGTTGTTGCTATTGTTGTCGCAGTAGCTGTGGCTGTGGTTGCTTCTCTACTTCTACCATCAATATAATTCATAAATTTCCTTCGGGGTATGAACCTCATTTATCATGCATATCCATAATAGTGTAAAAGTGTAAAAATACACACACAGGGCGCACATGCACAGGCTTCCGCCAAAATATTATATGCGCTATCGATATTGTCCATGAATGTTATCATGAATATTGTTGACTCAAAAAAATATTTAATTACACTAGTTTACAATGTTGCGAAGGGTTGTGTATAATATTTCTATTTTTATTCATTGATTTTCTTCAAATAGGCATTGTTATCTTCGCTAAGCTGACATATATTCTAAAAGAAAACCAACTAATGTATTATCAAATTTCTATGCAACAAGAAATAAAAAATGTGTTCGTGATCAAATTGATCTTTTGTAATGTCTGTAAAACTAGATCTCATCGTGAATTTTATTCAAGAAAAACCTGATTCATAGAGGTTATTTTGAATGCGTCCAGCTCACGAACGGACAATGATAAAAACGAAATATTTTGGGAGAACACATAAAACAAACCAATCTTTCATTTTAGACGGGAACAACAACAACATTTTTTCCTTCCTCACAAAAGAAGCCACTCTAATGGACACATAGGTATCTCCCCAACAAGTATGGAAAAGCTAAAGATGGACGGAGCCGACTATATGATACATCCCACTTTCTATCTCACTACAATTCAATTCGGTAAAAAAGTATAATCGGGAAGGATTTTTGAATCCTGTAAATGTATGTGTTTGACCAAAAATTTTAAATCGGAAATGACATTTGAATGGGGGTTTATTGAAACCTGGAACGATCTTACCCGCTTTCACCATGTATGTTTATTTGTGAAATATAATATGTAAAGTTTGGCTAAAATCGGTTGATGATTTGGGAGCACCATTTGTATTGGGGCAATATCTAAATCTGAACCGATCTTACCCACTTTCATTTGTATTGGGGCAATATCTAAATCTGAACCGATCTTACCCACTTTCTGCATAGGTGTTTCTAGTTGGATTATGAGATGTTGTACCAATTTTAAAGAAAATCGGGTACAATATGTGGTTTCTAGAGCGGGAAAAGTGAAATCGGGAGCGACAATTGTATGGGGGCTATATCTAAATCTGAACCGATCTTAACTACTTTCACCATAGATGTTTCTAGCTCGATTATAAAATGTTCTGAACAATCGGGAACAATATGCGGTTTCTAGAGCGGAAAAAGTCAAATAGGGAGCGACATTTGTATGGTGGCTGTATCTAAATCTGAACCGATTTTACCCGCTTTCAGCATAGGTATTTCTAGTTCGATTATAAAATTTTAAAGAAAATTGGGTACAATATGTGGTTTCTAAAGCGGAAAAAGTGAAATCGGGAGCAACATTTGCATGGGGGCTATATCTAAATCTGAACCGATCTAACCCGCTTTCGTCACAGATATTTCTAGTTTGATTATAAGGTGTTAAGCCAAATTTGAAGAATTTGAAGGTACTATATATGCTTTATAGGGAGGAAAAAGTCAAATCGGGAGCGACATTTGTATGGGGACTATATCTAAATATGAATCGATCTTACCCACTTTCAGCATAGGTGTTTCTAGTTCGATTATAAAATGTTGTGCCAATTTGAAAGTAAATCGGGTACTATATATGCTTTATAGGGAGGAAAAATTTAAATCGGGAGCGACATTTGTATGGGGACTATATCTAAATCTGAAGCGATCTTACCCACTTTCAGCATAGGTGTTTCTAGTTCGATTATAAAATGTTGTGCCAATTTGAAAGAAAATCGGGTAGAATATGTGGTTTCTAAAGCGGAAAAAGTGAAATATGGAGCGACATTTGTATGGGGGTATATCTAAATCTGAACCGATATTACCCACTCTCAGCATAGGTGTTTCCAGTTCAATTATAAAATGTTGTGCCTATATCTAAATCTGAACCGATCTAACCCGCTTTCGCCACAGACATTTCTAGTGTGATTATAAGGTGTTAAACCAAATTTGAAGAAAATCGGGTACTATATATGCTTTATAGGGCGGAAAAAGTCAAATCGGTAGCGACATTTGTGTGGTTTCAACAGGACGGTGCCTCTTGCCACACAGCTAACGATACAATGGCTCTTTTGCGCGATAAATGCAATGGCCGTGTTATCTCACGTGGTGGCGATGTCAATTGGACACCAAGATCATATGATTTGACACCGTTGGACTTCTTTCTTAGGGGTTATTTGAAAGAAAATGTGCAAAGCCGGCAACAATTCAAGAGCTAAAGGGTGAGATAAATAGGCATATTAACGGCATAGAACCTCAATTATGCCTCATCGTCATCGAAAATTTGGACCATCGGATGGAGGTGTGCCGCCGAGGTCGCAGCGGCCATTTGGTCGATATTTTGTTTCATACATAATTGAAGCATACCAATATTACTGTAATAAAAGGAGAAGTAAATAATTTCTTAAATAATTTGTGTTTTATTCAAAATCAACATGGGCCATTAAAATTTAACCACTCTTTATTAGACTTATTCTTTGAAAATTTCGACGTCGTGGCTGCTTTCGTTTAGATGCTAGCGTCCTTTCAACAGACGGGTGGACGGACATGACTAGATCGTCTTATAATCTGATGACGATCAAGTCAGATCAAGAATATATATATATATATATATAAAGGGTGTCACAAGAAGAACGCAATTTTTAAATCTGGCAACATTCGAAGTGTCATTGTTTGACATTTGAACAATTGTTATTGTTTGTTAGTAGAAGGTACGAGGTTAGTAAAAATGGAGCGCTACACGAATGAACAACGCATTCTCATTGTGAAATTGTTTTACCAAAATGGTGAAAGTTTTGCGGCTACAGTTCGCAAATTGCGATCAATTTGGGGACACAATAATGCTCCAAAAGAGTCAACTGTAAAGAGATTAATGGATAAATTTGCCGAAACTGGGTGTGTTAGTGATGTAAAGACAACAACGCGCCATCGACCACGTCGATCGACCGAAAATGTCGCAGCTGTACGTGATGATGTCGCTCAAACTCCATCCACCTCAATTCGACACCGAGCTCAGCAAATCGGTGTCTCCAAATCCACTTTGCAGCGAATTTTGACGAACGATTTGCATCTTCATGCATACAAAGTTCAATTGACTCAGGAACTGAAGCCAACTGACCATGGACAGCGAAGGGAGTTTGTTAATTGGGCATTGGAGAGACAACATGAAAATGCTGATTTTGCCGATAAAATCATATTCAGTGACGAGGCCCATTTTCATCTTGACGGCTTCGTCAATAGGCAGAATTGTCGCATTTGGGGTGCGGAAAATCCTCGAGTGATTCACGAGAAGCAAATGCATCCTCAACGTGTCACTGTGTGGTGTGGTTTTTGGGCTGGAGGAATCATTGGACCTTTTTTTATGAAAATGAGGCAGGTCAAGCGCAAACAGTCAATGGTGTTCGGTATCGTGAAATGATAACCAGTTTTTTCTTGCCTAGAATTGAAAAAATGAATGTGGAGGGCATGTGGTTCCTACAAGACGGCACCACATGTCATACAGCCAGAGAAACAATTCAATTGCTGCATCAGTCATTTCCCGGTCGTGTTATTTCGCGTTTTGGAGATCAGAATTGGCCGCCTAGATCGTGCGATTTAACACCATTAGATTTTTTTCTTTGGGGTTTTTTGAAGTCGATGGTTTACGCGAATAAGCCGACGACGACTCAAGCCTTAAAAGACGAAATTGGACGCTGCATTAATGAAATACCGCAGCATTCATGCAAAACGGTCATTGAAAATTTCATTAAAAGATCGCGTGCATGCCATCAAAGCCGCGGCGGCCATCTGCACGATATATTGTTCCATACATAACCTCATTCTGTCTACTTTACGATATAATAAAGTTTCACGATTTTTTCTTAAATATCTGTGTTTTATTTAAAATTAAAAAATTGCGCTCTTCTTGGGACACCCTTTCTATATATATATATATACTTTATACGGTGGATGGTATAATTAAAGACATCAATATTCAAAAAATGTGCTCTAAATATTAGGGGTCATTGTGGCTGTTAGGGAAAAACTGTCCCCACTTGACCAATTTCTGCAACTTCAATCGTCCACACATTCAGAGGAGAGTACCAACCGAATTTCATGATTCCAGCTATAGCCGTTTAATGTTAGCTGCAGTCATTTGGCCCTTTTCCCCAATTTTAGATCTTATTGCGTTTAAGTAGTCAGAGCGATGTAAACACAAAATTACATTATTCTAGCTGCATTCATTTGTATCATTTTCCAATTCTGGAACTAAGAGTACGAATTGTGAAAAATTAAAAAAAAATGAGGAATTTATACCCCGAATTTTGTCGATATCATTTTTATCCCCCTTTCCCAATTTTACCTCTTCATAGTACGAATTTCGAAAAATACGATTATTTCACATGTCCACATAACCTAATTTCATGTTTCCAGTTTCTATCAAATTTATTGCGGTAATTGGTGAATTTTATAAGTAAAAAGTAATACAATGTTTCTGAAAAATAAAGCATTGATCATTCGGAGCCGGGATGCGGTTAAAGGATGCTTCCTTTGCCTGAACTTGCCTTGTGATGCATTTGATCAAGTCATGATCACATGCTTTTTAAACCACTCGCAAACTACTGGACTTCCGATCTGTTGTCATCCACCGGCAAAGCACTGTCACCACTGACAGTTTATGGCTGTAAATGCGTCACCAAGTTGTGTGTGTGTGTGGGTGCAACTGTGGGTGATATAGAATCTCTGTACTTGACTCGGTATATGTGGTCATATGTGTGTGGTGGTGGTGGATGGGTGCCAGCCTCCCTGTTTGGTTGGCTTTCGTGCTTTTGTGAATGCAACCTCAGCACAAAACCTCAATATCTTCAACGTTGTAATCATCATCTATTTACAAACAATTTTCCCACGTTGATAGTTAATACCGATGATTTGCGTACAGGAAACTCAATGTTCCAGTACGAGCAGTTGCTCCATGCGACGGCATATCTCCGCCTCTTTTCTCTATCACTGGCCATCACATGTCCGGTTCAGCAGTTGGTCAATGGTGGGCGCAATATACTCCACATTTACTTGTTCACAGCCAAAGTTGATGATGAATAGGGTGAAAGGTCACAAACAAGACTACGTACAATGTTGGCGTTACAAAATATCTGTGAGTGTGGCTGCGTGTGTGTGCGGGTGCGGGTGTAGCAACTGAGCCACAGTAATGCTGGAATATTATTCATAGCTCAAGCTGCTGTTTACTTTATGGTCCCTGCGTACGCCTGGACTGGTGCTGAGTGGTGCGATGAGTGAATGTTGCTGAGTGTTTCAATGGATGGATGGATGTTGCTGAGTAGTTGAATGGGTGGATGGATGGCTGGCTGGATGTGTCCCAATCACGCACTTAAAATCGTTTTGTATGCGTAAATATTTTATAAGATGTAATCATATTTAATATTGGAAATAATGTCATCATTATTTTGTGGACACGAATAGAATATACTTGAGACGAAATTTATGTTGGATACAGGAGCTTTGAGAAGCGAAAGCAAACGTTTTTAAAATTGTTTCAAGGAGAAGTAAAACGATAGCTCGGTAGTTACTTTAACTTCACGAAGCCATATGGCCATTGTTTTATGCACTTGTGGCGTTTTATTCGATTAATAGAGTAATTTTGTTCGAATAATTTAAAATCAGGATTAAAAACGAATATATTGCACCAAATATTCGATTAATCGATATTATTATTTGAATAGAACAAATCTGTTTTGTATTTTAAGTGGATTTATTATTATATTTTTTCTCAAAAGTACGAATTTGAAGAAAGCATTTCATTTCCCGCGTCTACGAAGTCAGAGAATTTCGAGTCTACGCTACCAGAGTGAAATATTATTCAGACTGCGGTGGTTTGATTTGTACCAAAGTTACCGAATTTCATTATTCTAGCTGCAACAATTAGGTCGGTATCAATTTTCCCTCACTAAATTCAAAAATCATTTTTCCAGCTGTAGCCGTTTGATTAGTACCACTTGTATCCCTCTGTTCCCATTTTATTCCTTAAAAGTACGAATTTGAAAAAACACTTTTCATATTGCGTATCTACTCAAACAGAGGAATGTACAGCCGAATTTCGCGTTTCAAGCTGTTGTCATTTGAAACCAATGGATCCCTTATTGCCCCATTTCACCCCCTACAAATAAGATTCGAGACAAAAACACACTTTTTGGAACCGACTCCTTTTTAGTTGTATCAAATTTGGCACACTGTTCTCATCGTTCTTACTAATTTTTTGACATCAACATTTTGGTGATATTCAATTAATTGGCACTTTAAGATGAAGTATTATTCGCATGCATTATCGAAATATTAAACCATAGATATCATCGGAAATATATTCACGACTGATTTAAAACTGTATGAAAAAATATCCATGTCCTGGTGAAAAAAGGACGTTAAAAATTGAAAAATATCCTTGGATATCATTTGGATTTTGTGAAACATTTTTAAGAAATTAGCCCACAATTTTCTATAAAAGTCTGTCAAAATTTCAGGATGGGATCATCATGGGATGAAGATTGTCCCGTGAGGACAAAAATTAAAAAAAATCCGGTCGATAATGGGTTAGAAAATTTCAAAAAAGCAGAATTAGCAATTAGTACCTTTCAATACGAACCCTGTCAAACACAAATCGGACCAAAAATGTGGAAGTAAAGTGAATTTTATAAAATACTAGTTGAAACCCCGCCCGCTTCGCCAGGCAGAAAAACAGACGGAAATTAAAATCATGTTTCATATTGTTTTTCTTGTGATCGGTAATATATTTACCATTTATAATCAAGGTACTTCCCTGAGATACTAAAGAAATGGATATGTTCCATGTAGAATATTAAAGAACAGAACTTTAGTTACGGCGAGTGTTATTCTCCTCTTTTCCATTACCAAAACAAAAAACTTCCTACGTAAGAAGAACTTACTTAATCGAATAGCTGGAATTCGAGTGTACTAAAGAGTGATTTTTTTGAGGTTAGGATTTTCATGCATTAGTATTTGACAGATCACGTGGGATTTCAGACATGGTGTCAAAGAGAAAGATGCTCAGTATGCTTTGACATTTCATCATGAATAGACTTACTAACGAGCAACGCTTGCAAATCATTGAATTTTATTACCAAAATCAGTGTTCGGTTCGAAATTTTTTATCGACAAATTTTGTTCAGCGATGAGGCTCATTTCTGGTTGAATGGCTACGTAAATAAACAAAATTGCCGCATTTGGAGTGAAGAGCAACCGGAAGCCGAGAACTGCCCATGCATCCCGAAAAATGCACTGTTTGGTGTGGTTTGTACGCTGGTGGAATCATTGGACCGTATTTTTTCAAAGATGCTGTTGGACGCAACGTTACGGTGAATGGCGATCGCTATCGTTCGATGCTAACAAACTTTTTGTTGCCAAAAATGGAAGAACTGAACTTGGTTGACATGTGGTTTCAACAAGATGGCGCTACATGCCACACAGCTCGCGATTCTATGGCCATTTTGAGGGAAAACTTCGGAGAACAATTCATCTCAAGAAATGGACCGGTAAGTTGGCCACCAAGATCATGCGATTTGACGCCTTTAGACTATTTTTTGTGGGGCTACGTCAAGTCTAAAGTCTACAGAAATAAGCCAGCAACTATTCCAGCTTTGGAAGACAACATTTCCGAAGAAATTCGGGCTATTCCGGCCGAAATGCTCGAAAAAGTTGCCCAAAATTGGACTTTCCGAATGGACCACCTAAGACGCAGCCGCGGTCAACATTTAAATGAAATTATCTTCAAAAAGTAAATGTCATGGACCAATCTAACGTTTCAAATAAAGAACCGATGAGATTTTGCAAATTTTATGCGTTTTTTTTAAAAAAAAAGTTATCAAGCTCTTAAAAAATATATCTATTTATTTATATAGATGCATTAAAAATAGCACTAAAGTCTTAAAAAGTGGCTACCCAGCAAAAACTTGGTAAAAACATCTCATTATTACTTGAATTACCTATCATTATTGACTGCCCATTACGCCCTGCATTATTTTGAAAGTACTTATTTTTTTTTGCAATCCCTTTACAAAAATAATTTGAAACGGATTCAAAAAAACAAGTGGTGAAGACTTTTAGTTTAGCCTTATATCCAACGTTACTATAATGAGAATTTTTGATGAGTAGCTCCCAACTGGACGCGAATAAAACCGAAATATTTTGGGAAAACGCATTCAACAAACAAAAGATTAATTAAAGTCAAGAACATCCATAATATATTGAATCTAACTTAAATCAAGTAGTTTTAATTATTTCCAATAAATAATTGTAATTTAGACTCAAATCACGTTTATAATTGTTGTAGAGTAAGTACCGGGAACTCTATCATGAAACTTATGGAGCGCTTTACAAATACTACTAGCTTTAATAAAAATTAATTTTTAAAAATAAAAGATGAACTTTTATACTTATTAAAAAAATAATTATACACTCCACGAGAGTATTATGTCTTTGTGCATTTGTTTGTAACACCCAAAAGGAAACGAGATAGACCCATTGTTAATTATACCGATCGTCTTAGAATCACTTTCTGAGTCGATTTAGCAATGTCCGTCTGTCTGTCCGTCCGTCCGTCCGTCCGTCCGTCCGTCCGTCCGTCCATCTATTCTTGTAATCACGATACAGGTCGCAATTGTAGACAGAACCAAATGAAACTTTGCACAACGATGTTTTTCGGGATAAGCACGAACGCTATTTAATTTGAAGAAAATCGGTTCAGATTTAGATATAGCCCCCATACGAATTTCACTCCCGATTTGACTCTTTTCACTCTAGATACCACATATTACAACAGATTTTCTTTAAAATTGGCAAAACATCTTATATTGTAACTACAAACACCTGTGGTAAAAATGTGTTAGATCGGTTCAGATTTATATATAGCTCCCATACAAATTTCTCTTCCGATTTGACTTTTTCCGCTCTAGAGACCACATAATGTATCAGATTGTCTTCAGATTTGGTAAAACATCTTATAATTCCACTAGAAACACCCATGGTGAATATCGGTCAGATCGGTTCAGATTTATATATAGCTCCCATACAAATTTCGCTCCCGATTTGACTTTTTCCGCTCTAGAAACCACACATTGTATCAGATTGTCTTCAGATTTGGTAAAACATCTTATATTTCCACTAGAAACACCCATGGTGAATATCGGTCAGATCGGTTCAGATTTATATATAGCTCCCATACAAATTTCGCTCCAGATTTGACTTTTTCCGCTCTAGAAACCACATATTTTATCAGATTGTCTTCAGAGTTGGCAAAACATCTTATATTTAAACTAAGAACATCTATGGTGAAAATAGGTCAAATCGGTTCAGATTTAGATATAGCCCCCATACAAATGTCGTTCCCGATTTGACATTTTCCTCTGTAGAAACCACATATTGTACTCGATTTTTTTTAAATTTATAATCTTACTAGAAACACCTATGCAGAAATTGGGTAAGATCGGTTCAGATTTAGATATAGCCCCCATATAAATGTCGCTCCCGATTTGACTTTTTCCGCTTAAAATGCCACATATTCTAATCGATTTTCTTTAAATTTGGCACAACATTTAATAATCTAACTAGAAACACCTGTAGCTAAAGCGGGCTAGATCGGTTCAGATTTAGATATAGGCCCCATACAAATGTCGCTCCCGATTTGAATTTTGCCGCTTTAAAAGCCACATATTGTGCTCGATTTTCTTTAAATTTCACACAACATCTTATAATCTAACTCAACAAAACTATGGTGAAAGTGGGTAAGATCGGTTCAGAATTAAATATAGCCCAAATTCAAATGTTGCTCCCATAAGTTTAACCGATTTTGGCCAAACTATACATTTTATATTTCACCTATTTCGTTCCAGGTTTCAATATATCCTCATACAAATGTCCTTTCCGATATAAAATTTTTTGCCAAACACATACATTTACAGGATACAAAAAACCTTCCCGTTTTCACTTTTTCACCGAATTGAATTGTATTCGGATTGAAAGTGGAGTGTATCATAGAGTCGGCCCCGCCCGACTTTAGCCTTTCCTTACTGGTTTTAATATTATTATTAATTTTTTAGATTTTAGTTCTATTTTTATACCCTCCACCTCCAGGATGGGGGTATACTAACTTTGTCATTCCGTTTGTAACGCCTTGAAATATCGACCTGAGACCCTACATAAATGCGTTTTATAGTCGTAGATCGGTTGGGATTGAAACTGTGCGAAATCGACCCAAAGGGAAAACTTTTTCCCTCACAAGGACTTAAAATACCCATAATAATCCCTAATTATTTAGGGTATTTAAGTAATTTTTTTCAATATGTCTGCTTGTACTTGATACTGGGTGTGCGCATTCCCCCTATAACAAAAACGTGCACCACAAAGTGATTTTTATTCGTAGGGGGTGAAATGGGGCAAAAAGGGATAAAAATGGTACCTTTTAAACGGCGGCAGCTAGAAATTTGATGTATACGTTCCTCTAATTGAGTAGATACATAGTATAAAATTATTTTTCCAAATTCGTACTTTTAAGGGATAAAATGTGAATAGAGGAATAAAAATGGTACAAACCAAACGGCTTTACCTAGAATAATGAAATTCGGTGTATACATTCCTCTGATTGCGTAGACACAAAAAATAAGCGGATTTTTCGAAATTCGTACTTTTTGGTGTTAAAATGGAAAAACGGGATAAAAATAGTACCAAACCAAATGACCGCAGGTAGAGTCATGAAATTCGGAATATACATTCCTCTGACTGCGTAGACACGAAAAATGAAAGGTTTCTTCCAAATTCGTACTTTCAAAGTATACAATGGGTAGAGAGGGATACAAATATTACCAATAAACGACTTACTAGAATGATGATATTCGGTGTGCACATCCGTATTGCGTAAACACGTAAAATTAAGAGATAGATAATCATAGAATTCGGTGTATACATTCTTCTGACTACATAGACACGCAAGATTTTTTACGCAAAAGATTTTTCCAAATTCGTACTTTTTACTTCTACGACAAAAATTGGTTGAATCATGCAGTTAGATTATTTTGCGCTATGGACGTGAGATAATGGCTTTTCAAAATATTTACTTTTGAAATTAAAATATAATGGAAAGACACCCAGCTGGAGCACCCACTATCTACCAATATTTATGGTATTTAAGCTTTTTTGAAAATATATAAATATATCAGAATATATATTTTTTGAATTGACTTGAAGTTTTATTTCGATATATAGTGTAAAGGTATTGGGAGACAAGCCTTGAAAGCGTGGTTTAAAATAATAAAAATATTATATTAATTTATAAAATTATTTTTTCAATATTTATATTTGTTTTGGTTATATAAAAAATATTTTTTTTTTCTGTAATATTACTGCACTTCTACGAAAATCGACATCCTCCGTGGAATGCAATCCATGGTGGAGGGTATATAAATTTCGGCCCGGCCGAACTTCACGCCGTTCTTACTTGTAAATATACATATCGTTACCTCGTGAGTTGATCCAGTGTAAATAGTTGTGCACAGATGGGCGGAAAGTGGGCGTGAACCTTCCCATATGAAATTTAAACCGGTTTTAGAGTATATTCAACACCGAGATGGGCGGAAAGTGGCCGTGACCCTTTCCATGCGAAATTAAAACCTGTTTTAGTGCATATTCGACAACGAAACTCCAAAATTGATGCGTGAATTAATTTAATCACATCTGCTTAGACAAATTATAAAAAAGACTCGACTAAAATTTTTTTGCAAATCGATATTTGTATACACTCCACGAGAGTATTATGTCTTTGTGCATTTGTTTGTAACACCCAAAAGGAAACGAGATAGACCCATTGTTAATTATACCGATCGTCTTAGAATCACTTTCTGAGTCGATTTAGCAATGTCCGTCTGTCTGTCTGTCCGTCCTTCCATCTCTTCTTGTAATCACGATACAGGTCGCAATTGTAGACAGAACCAAATGAAACTTTGCACAACGATGTTTTTTGGGATAAAGACGAACGCTATTTAATTTGAAGAAAATCGGTTCAGATTTAGATATAGCCCCCAAACGAACTTCACTCCCGATTTGACTCTTTTCACTCTAGATACCACATATTACAACAGATTTTCTTTAAAATTGCCAAAACATCTTATATTGTAACTAGAAACACCTGTGGTAAAAATGTGTTAGATCGGTTCAGATTTATATATAGCTCACATACAAATTCCTCTCCCGATTTGACTTTTTCCGCTCTAGAGACCACATAATGTATCAGATTGTCTTCAGATTTGGTAAAACATCTTATATTTCCACTAGAAACACCCATGGTGAATATCGGTCAGATCGGTTCAGATTTATATATAGCTCCCATACAAATTTCACTCCCGATTTGACTTTTTCCGCTCTAGAAACCACATATTGTATCAGATTTTCTTCAGATTTGGCAAAACATCTTATATTTAAACTAAGAACATCTATGGTGAAAATCGGTTCAGATTTAGATATAGCCCCCATACAAATGTCGTTCCCGATTTGACATTATCCTCTGTAGAAACCACATATTGTACTCGATTTTCTTTAAATTTGGCACAACATCTTATAATCTTACTAGAAACACCTATGCAGAAATTTGGTAAGATCGGTTCAGATTTAGATATAGCCCCCATATAAATGTCGCTCCCGATTTGACTTTTGCCGCTTTAAAAGCCACATATTGTGCTCGATTGTCTTTAAATTTCGCACAACATCTTATAATCTAACTAAACAAAACTATGGTGAAAGTGGGTAAGATCGGTTCAGATTTAAATATAGCCCAAATTCAAATGTTGCTCCCATAAGTTTAACCAATTTTGGCCAAACTATACATTTTATATTTCGCCTATTTCGTTCCAGGTTTCAATATATCCTCATACAAATTTCCTTTCCGATATAAAATTTTTTGTCAAACACATACATTTACAGGATACAAAAAACCTTCCCGTTTTCACTTTTTCACCGAATTGAATTGAATTCGGATTGAAAATGGAGTGTATCATAGAGTCGGCCCCGCCCGACATTAGCCGTTCCTTACTGGTTGTTTATTATGACCGAAGTTGTTATGTATTGTTAAAATAACCAAAAATCTCGATTTGCAAAAAATGTTAGTTCAGCCTTTATTTATGTTTTGGTAACGATTTATTGTATCAATATTCATATGTTGATTATGATTTTTCACTGTAATTTTGGTTGATTTTGTAAAAAAATGGTAAACAATAGAAGCCAACATTTCACCACTTTCAAACTCAAACAGTGGCTTAAAAATAGACCTAATCACACTACTTTAAAATTCCAACAAAATGGATTAGTGTAATCATTTCGAAAATCAAAAAAAAAACAAATACGTATACAATATTTTTATGAGACGAATACATACACAAAATTTCAAAACAATCGCAGCTATCGAGTTCAAAACCCGTCCCGCTTGACATGGAATGGAATGTAGTAATAATGAAGCAATGACAATATCCAGGACAATATCCCAGTTCAAATCAAGCAATGAAATTTATTTAAAACAGTGCGCATAAGTATGCCTTATATGTTAAAATAAGATATGTTACTTCACTTCTTTGTAATGCCGACAGCCTATAATCTACAGGTAATACTATGGAATGCACTCCGCCTGTGTACTTTTTTTTAATTTTTGGTCCTCAAAGGACGGTCCCATGATGATCCCATCTTGAAATTTTGACAGGTTTTATAGAAAATTGTTGGCTAATTTCTGATAAATTTTGATCAAAATCCAAATGACGTTGGCAAGAATAAAAAATATTTTAAAATTTTCAACGTCCTTTTACACCAGTACATGGATAATTTTCTATACCATTTTAAAGCAGTCGTAGGAGCTTTCCGATGATTCCTATTTACATATTTTATAATTCTATAATGCACGCTAACAAGACTTCATCATAAAGTAATGTATGTTTTTCTACAAACACAAATGCTAATTTTGAAGGGGCATAAATCGCCAAAATTTAAATGCTAAAAAATTAGTATGAATGAGGAGATAAATGTGGCAAATTTTATACAAATCAAAAGGGGACGGGTCCACGGCTGTGTCAAAATTTTTTGGAATCAGTCAATGCAAGTCAGAAATTTTCAATAAATACTCCAAATATTAGGGGTTACTTCGGGTACTTTATGTGCTTCTTAGGGAACAATTTTTCCGTCTGGACTGATTTCGCTCATTTTCAAACCTAACCGTTCTACAACTATGCTTGCAAAATTTGGACGTCTTGGCTCAGTTTGTTTAGATGCTAGCGTTTATGCTAGCGGTCGTCTTCGAATTTAATACTTTATGGGGTCTCGTGAATATAAAGAGTGATTTTTTTGAGGTTAGGATTTTCATGCATTAGTATTTGACAGATCACGTGGGATTTCAGACATGGTGTCAAAGAGAAAGATGCTCAGTATGCTTTGACATTTCATCAAGAATAGACTTACTAACGAACAACGCTTGCAAATCATTGAATTTTATTACCAAAATCAGTGTTCGGTTCGAAATGTGTTTCGCGCTTTACGTCCGATTTATGGTCTACATAATCGACCAAGTGAGCAAACAATTAATGCGATTGTGACCAAGTTTCGCACTCAGTTTACTTTATTGGACATTAAACCAACCACACGAATGCGTACAGTGCGTACAGAAGAGAATATTGCGTCTGTTTCTGAGAGTGTTGCTGAAGACCGTGAAATGTCGATTCGTCGCCGTTCGCAGCAATTGGGTTTGTGTTATTCGACCACATGGAAGATTTTACGCAAAGATCTTGGTGTAAAACCGTATAAAATACAGCTCGTGCAAGAACTGAAGCCAAACGATCTGCCACAACGTCGAATTTTCAGTGAATGGGCCCTAGAAAAGTTGGCAGAAAATCCGCTTTTTTATCGACAAATTTTGTTCAGCGATGAGGCTCATTTCTGGTTGAATGGCTACGTAAATAAACAAAATTGCCGCATTTGGAGTGAAGAGCAACCAGAAGCCGTTCAAGAACTGCCCATGCATCCCGAAAAATGCACTGTTTGGTGTGGTTTGTACGCTGGTGGAATCATTGGACCGTATTTTTTCAAAGATGCTGTTGGACGCAACGTTACGGTGAATGGCGATCGCTATCGTTCGATGCTAACAAACTTTTTGTTGCCAAAAATGGAAGAACTGAACTTGGTTGACATGTGGTTTCAACAAGATGGCGCTACATGCCACACAGCTCGCGATTCTATGGCCATTTTGAGGGAAAACTTCGGAGAACAATTCATCTCAAGAAATGGACCAGTAAGTTGGCCACCAAGATCATGCGATTTGACGCCTTTAGACTATTTTTTGTGGGGCTACGTCAAGTCTAAAGTCTACAGAAATAAGCCAGCAACTATTCCAGCTTTGGAAGACAACATTTCCGAAGAAATTCGGGCTATTCCGGCCGAAATGCTCGAAAAAGTTGCCTAAAATTGGACTTTCCGAATGGACCACCTAAGACGCAGCCGCGGTCAACATTTAAATGAAATTATCTTCAAAAAGTAAATGTCATGGACCAATCTAACGTTTCAAATAAAGAACCGATGAGATTTTGCAAATTTTATGCGTTTTTTTTTAAAAAAAGTTATCAAGCTCTTAAAAAATCACCCTTTATAAGGTGTTACAAACGGAATGAGAAACTTAGTGTAGCCCCATCCTTTGGTGGAGGGTATAAAAAGTTTAACACACAATGAAATAAGTTTTTATACCCTACACCACGTGGACTAGGGTATTATAAGTTAGTTTTCCGCCAAATGTTTGTAACACCAAGAAATAATTGAGCTAGCTCCACCTTTAAGAATGCGGATCGGCTTAGAATCACCAGCTGAATCGATTTAACGATGAACGTCCGTTTGCTGACCATCTAAGCTTGTTCGCACCGTACAGGTCGCAATTGTTGTCCGATTGTCATGAAATTTGGAAGAAGTTTTTTTTTTGGCCAAGGACGATTGGTATTGAATTTGGAGGAATTCGGTTCAGATTTAGACATAGCCTCCATACAAATATCCCTATAATTTACACTATTACTGCTCTCGAATACACATTTAACAGTGGAAAGTGGACCACGTGGGTCTATGTTTTGATATAGCCCCATACAAATGTACCTCCGATTTACAATATTACTTCTCTAAAATTCACATTTTACATCGGCTCTTGATCAAATTTTCCACACAATATTACATTTATACTAGAAACACGTATTTTGAAAGATAGCTATATATGTCAATGTTTTTGTATAGCCCCCATACAAATGGGTAGCCAGTTTACACTATTATCGCTCTAGAACTCACATTCTACATTGGATCTTGATAATATTTTGCAGATCATTTATATTTCAATAAAGCCTACCTGCATTTAAAGTGATCTGTAAAGGTCCACTTTTTAATGTAGCGCCCTTCCAAATACGCCCCCATTTTTATTATTACCCGTCTAGGACCCACAATTTACATCGGAAGTTTATCAATTTTTGTAGATTATATTGTATTTCACCTAAGAATACATACTATGATAGTCAAATATATGGGTCCATATTTTGGTATAACCCCCATACAAGTAGGGGCCCGGTTTCTACTCAATTATAGCTCTAGAACCCACATGGATCCCGATACAATTTTGCAGATCATTTTATTATTTACCCTCCAGGGCCCGCATTTACATCGGAAGTTTTACAAATTTTGAATATATTATATTTCAACTCATAGTATGAAATTCAAATATATGTGTATGTCCATACTTCGGTATACAGGTCTAGAAACTAAATTTTATCGGATCTTGATCAACTTTTGCAGATCATGATATATTTAAACTAGTAATACCTACCGTGAATGAGAACTATATAGGCCCATGACACAGACCCCAAGATTTGTTACAGGCCCCTTCGAATGTTCGTCCGATTCATCCTATTACCGCTGTTTAATCTGTATTTGTTATTGGATATTGATAAATTTTTTTAGATCATGTTATATTTACTTTACACGGAATATCTGCCGGAAAATTGGATCAAATACCATATTATTTACCATATTCGGTAATTTTGTCTAAAGATGATTTTGTAGTATACTGTATAAATTATATGAACTACATATTGCTCCCATGAAACACCTGGGCTTAGTAATCGTAGCGAGGTATATACGGAGGGAGTGGTGTAGGGTATCATATAGTCGGCCCCGCCCGACTTTAGCCTTTCCTTATTTGTTCTTTCTTCATATAAAGGGTGATTTTTTAAGAGCTTGATAACTTTTTTTTAAAAAAAACGCATAAAATTTGCAAAATCTCATCGGTTCTTTATTTGAAACGTTAGATTGGTCCATGACATTTACTTTTTGAAGATAATTTCATTTAAATGTTGACCGCGGCTGCGTCTTAGGTGGTCCATCCGCTTAGTCCAATTTTGGCATTTCCACGTTTTTGAGTAACAGAGACCCAATTGGTGCGAACGGCGACGAATCGAAAATTGGTGGTCATCATTAACACTGGCCGATACAGCTGCGATATTTTCTTCAGTTCGCACTCTACGTAAGCGTGTTGGTGGTTTAATGTCCAACAATGTAAATTTGGTGCGAAATTTAGTCACAATAGCCCGAATAGCCGCTTCAGTGGGTCGATTAAACTGACCATAAAATGGAAGCGCGCAATGAACTTTCTTAACAGAGCACGCATTTTGATAATAAAATTCAATAATTTGCAAGCGTTGTTCGTTTGTAAGACGATTCATGATGAAATGTCAAAGCATACTGAGCATCTTTCTCTTTGACACCATGTCTGAAATCCCACGTGATCTGTCAAATACTAATGCATGAAAATCCTAACCTCAAAAAAATCACTCTTTAAATACATACATTTGAATATTATTTACACATGGTTTATGGTATCCTACAGACGACCCCGCCCTACTGTTTATAGTAGCGCCTCGATGAATAGAATGTTATTAGTACATAATTACTCCATTCTAATTCAGTTATAGCTGTCAGATTTTATATCATTCATTGAAATATGCAATTTTTGCAGCCGTCATGTTTCTTTGCACACAACCAATATTTAACCTATGAAAGCCGACGTTGCTACCTGCAAATTTGACGCAATTCAATTGCCATTTTGCAAAGGTATTTATCTCACGTTCGATAATCTTGGCCTAATTCAATTTTCGCTCAGTTGCTGATGCAACATTCATCAAATGCCCCTGAAGCAATGAAAAAATGCCCAGGTGAATAAATTCACTGTGAACAAAGTGCGTGTCTCTGGAATACAAAATTCATACAAAAGGCAGCGGCATAAGAGAACATCACAGTGAACGGAAGGAAGGACGACGCACATACTCGTACCCATGTGAGCATGCGAAAAGTCACATCAGGCGTTGTCATAACACCTTCATAACATGGCCCGGTGTGGGACTTGTAGATACACATCGTCAGCTGAAATGCAAAAGAGCCGAAAGAAGCGCCTGAGGGTGTATGCAAAATTTGGCATTCTCTATGTATTTAGGGGTCTCAACTCAAAATCAAAGCACGATCAATTCCGAAAATCAGGGGAAAACGTTGATTTTATGTCGGTTTTTGATATTTTCAATATGAATGGAATTCTTGATTATTAAACTATATGGTACAAGTGATCGAGAAGAACAAAACAAAATAATATTAATCTAAAACTAAATATTTCTATACCCTCCACCTAAGGATGGGGGTATATTCACTTTGTCGTTCCGTGTGTAACACCTTAAAATATTCATCGGAGACTCCATAAAGTATATATATATTCTGGGTCGTGGTAAAATTCTAAGACGATTTAGCCATGTCCGTCTCCGCCTGTCTGTTGAAAACACACTAGCCGACGAACAAAATGAGCTAGGAGGTTCACATTTTCTCTAGATGTGTCTTATGGTTGCAGGTCGGTTGGGATTGAAAGTGGCACAGAGGGAAATTTTTTTCTCTGACAAGGACTGACATTACCCAATCTATAGTGTATTTAAGCAAATTTGTTTTGAAAATTTCTGCTTATATGCACTTGAAATTTGTGAAAGCACCAAAATGTAAAAAAAAATAGCGGCCGAAATGGGACAAAAAGGGATGAAATTCGGTGCTTACGTCTCTATAATTGTGTAGAGATGTCATATAGAGGGATTTTTCGAAAATCGTACTTTTAAGGGATAAAATAAAAAAAGAGGGATAAAAATGGTACCAACCAAACCGCTGAAGTTGAAATCGTGAAATTCTGAGTATGCATTCATGTGAATGTGTAGATGCGAAACATAAAGCATTTTTTCGAAAATTGTTCTGGGAAATTGGGCGAAGGGGGACAAAAATGGTACCAACCAAACCGCTGAAGTTGAAACCATACAATTTGGAGTATGCATTCATCTGACTGTGTAGACGCGAAACATAAAGGAATTTTTTTAGGCAGAAAATGGGGCGAAAGGTGATACAATTGCAGTTAGAATTGTAAAATTCTATGTACATTATTCTGACTGCGTCGACACGAAAAATAAAGATATATTTTGACATTCGTACCTTTAGGATCAAAATTGGATAAAGTTGATACCAACCAAGCGACTGTAGAGAATTATGAAAATCCGTGTTTACATTCGTCTGGCTGCGTAGTCACGCAAACTAAAGAAATTTTTCCAAATTCGTACTTTTAGGGTCAAAATGAAAAACGGAATAAATCTGCTACCAACCAAACGCCTGTAGCTAGAATCATGCAATTAGGTTGGTAGATTCCACTGGATCTTCAGTATTAGTACTTTTCGTATCAAAATGGTACAGACATTTGGTCTGTAGCTGAAATCAAGAAATTCAGCTGGAGGAAATCGGTTCCGAGGGAATGAATAGTGAAGTAACACAATTTATTTAAAGCAGTGGAAATAATAAGTATGCCTTATAGTTTGTTCATATAAATATCAAAGTTTTCTTCTCTATAAAAGATCGCCATATAAAGGTCTTCTATATAAAATCGACAGCCTCTAATCTGCCGGCAATACTGTGAAATGCACTCCGTGGTGCAGGGTATGTAATATTCGGCCTGGCCGAACTTGTTATTACGAAAATATAATAATATAAGAAATGAATGAGTGTTAATGGGTTAAAATACTGACATATTACAAACAAGTAAGGAAAGGCTAAAGTCGGGCGGGGCCGACTCTATGATACACTTCACTTTCTCTCCGAATACAATTTAATTCGATGAAAAAGTGAAAACGGGAAGGATTTTTGTACCCTTTAAATGTATGTGTTTGACAAAAAATTTTAAATCGGAAAGGACATTTGTATGGGGGTATATTGACTTCTGGAACGAAATAGGTGAAATATAATATGCATAGTTTGGCCAAAATCGGTTAAGCATTTGGGAGCAACATTTGTATTTGTGATATATCTAAATCTGAACCGATCTTACCTAATTTCTGCATATGTGTTTCTAATTGGATTATAAGCTGTTGTGCAAATTAAAAGAAAATCGAGTACAATATGTGGTTTTAAAACGGCAAACAAGTATATGGGCTATATCTAAATCTGAACCGATCTTACCCAATTTCTGCACAGATGTTTTTAGTTCGATTATAAGATTTTGTCCCACATGTAACGAAAATCGAGTACAATATGTGGTTTCTAAAGCGGTAAAAGTCAAATCGGGGGTTATATCTAAATCTGATCCGATCTTACCCAATTTTGCATAGGTATTTCTAGTTGGATTATAAGATGTTGTGCCAAATTTAAAGAAAATCGGGTACAATATGTGGTTTCTAGAGCGGAAAATGTCAAATCGGGAGCGACATTTGTATGGGGGCTATATCTAAATCTGAACCGATTTGCCTCAAATTAAATAGCGTTCGTCCTTGATCCACAAAACTTATTCGTGCCAATTTTTGTTAAGATCGGACTACAATTGCGACCTGTAATTTGATTACAACAATAGATGGACAGACAGACGGACATTACTAAATCGACTCAAAAAGTGATTCTAAGTCGATCGGTATACTTAACAATGGGTCTGTCTCCCTTCCTTTTGGGTGTTACAAACAAATGCACAAAGACATAATACTCTCGTGGAGTGTATAATTAAAAACGAATGTTTTTGGTAAAATATTATTTTTATACACTCCACGAGAGTATTATGTCTTTGTTCATTTGTTTGTAACACCCAAAAGGAAGGGAGACAGACCCATTGTTAAGTATACCGATCGACTTAGAATCACTTTTTGAGTCGATTTAGTAATGTCCGTCTGTCTGTCTGTTCTTGTAATCGCGATACAGGTCGCAATTGTAGACAGAACCAAATGAAACTTTGCACAACGAAGTTTTTCGTGATAAGAACGAACGCTATTCAATGTGAAGAAAATCGGTTCTGATTTAGATATAGCCCCCATACGAATTTCACTCCCGATTTGACTCTTTTCACTCTAGATACCACATATAACAACAGATTTTATTCAAAATTGGCAAACCATCTTATATTTCAACTGGAAACACCTGTGGTAAAAATGGGTCAGATCGGTTCAGATTTATATATAGCTCCCATACAAATTTCGCTCCGGATTTGACTTTTTCCGCTCTATAAACCACATATTTTAACAGATCCTCTTCAAATTAGGCGAAATATATTATATTTGTCCTAGAAACACCCATGGTGAAAATGGGTCAGATCGGTTCAGATTTACATATAGCTCCCATAAGAATTTCACTCCCGATTTGACTCATTTCACTCTAGATACCATATATTAGAAGAGATTTTCTTCAAAATTGGCAAAACATCTTATATTTCAACTATAGAAACACCTGCGGTAAAAATGTGTTAGATCGGTTCAGATTTATATATAGCTCCCATACGAATTTCACTACCGATTTGACTATTTTCACTCTTGATACCACATATTACAACAGATTTTCTTCAAAATTGGCAAGACATCTTATATTTCAACTAGAAACACCTGTGGTAAAAATGTGTTAGATCGGTTCAGATTTATATATAGCTGCCATACAAATTTCTCTCCCGATTTAACTTTTTCCGCCCCAGAAACGACGAATTTTCACCGAATTTCTTCAAAGTGAGCATAACACCTTATATTTGAACTCGAAGAACTTACTGCCTGACCCACAATGTCGAAAGAAAATCTATGCGAACGAAAGCCAGTCACTCACTTTCGCATCAAAAAGCGACCCACTATCTTCTGACTTTTCGTTCGCATAGCCTTACGTGTTGTGAGTGAATGAAAATGTTGCCAGATCAAAAAATCCTCAAATAATCGCAAATATGCCAAGAATATCCAAATTCTAACTTATAATAAAAAAGTTGACACAACTTTTTCTCAGCTGAAATAACTGAAAACAAAATTCAAAAAAATAATGTAAACAATCAATATTTGGAGTTGTTTTTGTGTGTTGTCGAAAAATATAAATTTTTCCAACTCGCACATTTTTTGGAGGAATGCTAATTTCGAGATCCCCGTGGGTAGCTACTGGTCATCTCTAACATTCATGAGATGACCAAAAACCAATATGAATACACTTATTTTACATGAAAATACCCCTTTATGAATACAAGGAACGTGGTTGAAAGACCCAGTGCACGGAGCAACGGAATGTATAAATGCGTGATGTGTTCTCCGGTACTCAAAAGGAAGAAGGGGATGAATTAGAGAGGATAGCAACAAAAATATAAATTAAATTTATTTTGTGTTTTTTATTTATTTACGAAAACGACAGACAAAACACAAGTGAGTGCTTTTGACATTTTCATTCGCACAGATGACAGAAAAAATAGTTAGTGGCCCCCGATTTTGTACTGAAATGCTTACGTTTTCGTTCGCATAGATTTTCGTTCGCTTTGTCGTTCTAGTGCCTGTTAGTGGGTCCCAAATCAGCTGTTTGTCGCATGAAAGGCATGCGAACGTTAACGTTCGACATCGTGGGCCAGGCAGTTATTGTGAAAGTTAGTCACATTTTTCCATGTTGGGATATAGCCCCTATACAAATATTCTTATCGATTTGACAAATCGAACCAGGTCATATTTGCCTATGATTAGGAAGCATACAAAAATTCTTCCCGTTTTCACTTTTTTACCGAGTTGAATTGTATTCGGTTGGAAAGTGGAGTCTATCATATAGTCGGCCCCGCCCGACTTTAGCCTTTCCTTACTTGTTCATTTTACAAATATTTTACTCTAGACAAATAGTCAGAATTGAAGGAGTCATAATATTGGACATTGTAATCACAAGTGAACTGACATGTACACTAGATTCAAAATTAAAAAAATGTTTGAAGAAACCGTATGGCTGAGTATGTTATGGTGTCTTCGATTTAGAAAATTCATTCGTCTAGACTCTAGGGAGGACAATATTTTGCAGCAGCAGGGCGAAAATATTGCAAATTGTGAATGCAAACGTTAAAAATGTAAATTTTAATTAAATAAATTCATAAAAATTAAAAATATTGAAATGGTGCAGTCATTAATTCTTACAAAGGGCAATTTAAATATATCGTAGCGTATATTTCTATTCATATTAGATTTCAGGTGTCAATTTTATTTTTATTCCTATTTCTAGATCATTTCTTAATGGTTTCATATGTAAAGTAAGTTCTTTGAGAAGATTTGCACCTTCTATTTCGTCGATTTTTCTTGGAAAAAAGAAATTTTAAGTTAAACGAGATAACACGAAGGGTTACGTATTGGCACTATGCCAGTCGTAGTATCAAATGGTCATTATTATTATCAGTAATTTAGATATATGCATTTGAAATATATCTACAATTTCCCTTTTATATAGTAAAACTAAGTTAGTGCTCAAAGTAAACAAAAAATATTTTTTAATATTTCCGGTTTTCCGGGAAAATTAAAATTCCCGTCCAAATTTTTCGCGAATTACCGGGAAAAACGATTCGGGAATTCCCGGACCCCAACCCCAATTGCCAGTCGTTATTAGGTAGAAACAGTTTCCCTCATGGTCGATTTCCCAATTTCAAATTTCTTGTTTCCTGCTACAGCCCAAATGTCCGTACCATTTTGAAATAAAAAGTACTAATATTGCAGATCCAATGTGTAGAATGCACCCATTTGGAAGGAAAGATCTCTTCATTTTTCGCGTCAGAGAAAAGTAAAAAGCGAATTTCACTATATTAGCTGTAGGCGTTTGGTTGATACCATGTTTTTCCGCATTCGCCTCATTTTCCGCCTAAAAGTAAAAATTTCGAAAAAAATCCTTTATGTTTCGGTATATACAGTCAGATGAATGTATACACCGAATTTCATGATTCTAGCTGTTGTCGTATCATTGATACCATTTTTATCCCTTTTCGTCCCAAAGGTACGAATTTCGGAAAATAATCCAACTTTACGTGTCTACGCAAATAGAGATATGTACACTAGAGCGTACCAGGTTACAAGTAAAAAAAAAAAAAGTTCGCCGTACACCTTCGAATATGAAGTATTATTGAAAGGTAGTTTCAAAAAAATTTTTTTTATTTTTTTATGCCGAACGTAGGGGTCGCGCTTTTACATTTTTCTATATAACTTCTGCATTTATAAACGGATTTTAAAGTGTGATACATCGATGTTTTTGTCCGATTTTTTTGTCTTTGAAGTCATTGAGCTCAAACATGATTCATGATTTTATGCGAGCTTTAATTTTCGATTATTAGAGTGGTACATTAGGGTAGTAGCAACTGAGAAATGATGGGTAAGTACCAGAAGGGGGTGCTTGAGCTCAATGACTTCAAAGACAAAAAAATCGGCCTCGTCGAGACAAAAACATCGATGTATCACACTTTAAAATCTGTTTATAAATACAAGTTATATAGAAAAATGTAAAAGCGCGACCCCTACGTTCGGCATAAAAAAATAAAAATTTTTTTTTTGAAACTACCTTTCAATAATACTTCATATTCGAAGGTGTACGGCGAACTTTTTTTTTGAGGTACGCCCTAATGTACACACCGAATTTCATGATTCTAGCTTTTGTTGTTTCATAGGCACGATTTTGATACCTTTTTAGCCTATTTCGCCCGCTAAAACTTATATTTACTTGTTGGTGCTTTCAAGTTACAAGAGGAATATACGCAACAAATTTCAAGTGCATATAAAGCAGAAATTTAACAAGTAAAAACGGCGTTATTGCATTCCACAGTGGCTGTAAATTTTCGTAGAAGTGCAGCTATATTACAGGAAAATATATAATTTTTTAATAAAGCCAAACCAAAACAAATACAAACATTGAAAAAATAATTTTGTAAATAAATATAATTTTATAAATAAATATAAAAATTATTAAACCACGCTTATAAGGCAAGGCTACCAATACGTTTACACATCGAAATAATACTTCAAGTCAATTCAAAAACTAAATAGTTTTATCTTTATATCTTCAAGAAACTTAAATGCCATAAATATTGGTAGATAGTGGGTGCTACATTTAGTTGTATTTCAATTATATTTTAAGTCCAAAAGTACAAATTTTGAAAATCAATTATCTCACGTACACAGTGCCACATAACCTAACTTCATGATTCAACCAAATTTTGCAGTAAAAGTAACAAAATAAAGTACGAGTTTGGAAAAATCTTTTTATTTTGCTTGTCTATGCAGTCTGAGGAATGTATACACCAAATTCCACGAATCTAGCTGCGGCAATTTGTTTCGTACCATTTTTATTCCTCTGTTCAGTATTCCTTGAAAGTACGAATTTGAAAATAACCTTTATTTTTCGTGTCTACTTAGTCAAAGGAATGTATACTCCGAATTTCGTGATTCTAGCTGTGGTCATTTGGTGGGTACTATTTTTATCCCCTTTTTCCACTTTATTCCCAAAATGTACGAATTTGGAGTCTTCGATGAATATTTCAAAGAGTTACAGAATGAATGACAAAAAGAATATCCCCTCATCATTAAGTGGAGGGTATAATTTAACTTACCCTGGTAAGATAGGTTGGATGACATCTCAATGTGTTTCACATATTTTCCAAAATTTCTAAAAGTGCCGAAGATCACAGAGCGTCAAAATCGTGTTTAAACTTCCTTCACTGCAAATGTTAAGTACAGACAATTTATAAAATTTATTATTAAGTCAAAATGATGCAATTTTCAATACATAATGGTTATGAATATATCAAGCAATTTTATTGTTCTGTTGATTATGGGAAAATAATCAAAGAATTTTTTCCAGCCTTTTAAGTGAAATTGAAGTTGTGAGTTACAATCTTTGGCATTTCATCTGGATGTGTTCATTTCATATTGCACATACATAATGACAACGATGATGATGCATTTTGCATATGTCATTTGTTTGCAAATCAGTTTTCTTCCTCCGAGTAAATGTTAAGTAGTTGCCAATCACGTTTAATGCAGCAAACATCACTTGATGTCCTTGCTGTGATGGTTGCAGTCACTGCCTCGGCTCATTCTGACGCTGTTGCTACTTTTGCAGAAGATGGTGGTGGGAAATCTATAGAGAATTATCTATAGGAATTCTGTTGGAGTTTCTGGCGTGTGGATCTTCACACAAACTCTCGTTTTGTGGCAAGAATTGAAGGAGCCTAAAGTCATGATAGTGAAAACAACAGAAGTAACCACCCATCTGTTTTACTGTGGGCTATATGCCAGAAGTTTTTCTGCAAGATGTATGCAAAAATTCACCATGGTTGGTGTTTTATCTCGTGGCAAATTACATGTATCATTTATATTCGATACATTAAAACTATAGATTTGGGCAGGTACCAAAAATTAGTTTATACCCTGCACCGAACTTGGGGAGTATAATTCTCGATATATGTGCCTAATGGTTGCTGATCGGCGGGATAGAAAATGGGGGAATTATTTCTAAACGGGGATAAGTTTTGCTAACAAGAACTGTAATATTCCAAAGGTTTTCTCTTATAGATTTCTGATTTATAATCACTGTTATAACATACTTCTTGCAGTACTTCTATACACACGATGGAAAAATAAGGTTGGGGTGATCATAATGGAAGAGTATAACACATGATTGGAGTTATGATTGTATCCAATCATATTATATTTATCAAGTTATGATCCGAATAATCATACAGTTATCATCATGATCATGATCCCTACTCAACACAATAATATTGTCCTTACATTATCATAATATGATCAACTTGTAAACAAAATATGGTCCCTGCAATCATATCATGATCCCCAGATAGTCATGATCCACCATAAATCATATTATGATCAACTTGTAAACAAAATATTGTTCCCGCAATCATAATATGAACTTCACATACAACATACAATCATATTTTGTCCAATGAATATATATAATAAAAAATTTATATGCTACATTGAAATGGTTATTTTCGAAAATAAAATATAATTTAATTCAATAGTAATTACTTTCTACCTTAAGAAAAGAGTACTTATTCGTATATTCTTGTACAGATAGTTGTTCAGCGTATTTATGGGTGTCAATAGAACTCAAAGAACGAAATGAAAAATAATGGTTTTTGCAAGCAAATGTAAATTTATCCATAACAAGATTATTTAACAAACATAGTATGATCAGCAGTAGTGATAAAATTTAATCTAATCGGATTTTGCAAGTAATATTACAGGAAAATATATATTTTTTTAATATAGCAAAACCAAAACAAATATTGAACAAAAAATGTATAACCTTTTTTTTCGTGTTTACGCAGTTACAGGAATGTATACTCCGAATTTTATGACTTTATCTGCGGTCATTTGGTTTGTACTATTTTTATCCCTTTTTTCCATTTTATTTTTTCCGTTTTCCGTTTATTTTACGTGTCTATGCAATCAGAGGATTGTATACACCGTATTTTATTATTCTGTGTGCAGCCGTGTGGTTGGTACAATTTTTATCCCTATTCCCATTTTACCATTTAAGAGTACGAATTTGGAAAAAATACTTATATATTATGTATCTACTCAATTAGAGGAATGTACAGCTGTTATCGTTTAATATGTACCATTTTTATCCCTTTTTGCCCCATTTCACACCTACGAATAAATATCACTTTATGGTGCGCGTTTCTGTTAATGCGCATACCCAATATCAAGTAAGTACAAGCAGACATATTGAAAAAATATGCTTAACTACTCTAAAATATTAGAGATTCTATGGGTATTTTTAGTCCTTGTGAGGACAAAATTTTCCCCTTTGTGCCGATTTCGTCCAGTTTCAATCCCAACTGATCTAAGACAAAAAGACGCTTTTATGGAAAATGTGTACCTCCTAGCCTGCTATCGACAGACGGACATGGCTAGATCGTCTAGAATTTTATGACGAACCTGAATATATATATATATATATATATGTTTTACAGGGTTCAGGTCGATATTTCAAGGTATTACAAACGGAATGACAAAGTTAGAATACCCCCATTCTGGAGGTGGAGGGTATAAAAAGGAAATAATATATTTTACTATAAATTATAAATTTATAAATAAATATAACATTTTTCTTATTTTAAATCACGCGTATAAGGCAAGGCAACCAATACGTTTACATATCCAAATAATAGTCAATTCAAAAAATAAAATTCTTATAAAGAGTGATTTTTTTGAGGTTAGGATTTTCATGCATTAGTATTTGACAGATCACGTGGGATTTCAGACATGGTGTCAAAGAGAAAGATGCTCAGTATGCTTTGACATTTCATCATGAATCGTCTTACAAACGAACAACGCTTGCAAATTATTGAATTTTATTATCAAAATGCGTGCTCTGTTAAGAAAGTTCATTGCGCGCTTCCATTTTATGGTCAGTTTAATCGACCCACTGAAGCGGCTATTCGGGCTATTGTGACTAAATTTCGCACCAAATTTACATTGTTGGACATTAAACCACCAACACGCTTACGTAGAGTGCGAACTGAAGAAAATATCGCAGCTGTATCGGCCAGTGTTAATGATGACCACCAATTTTCGATTCGTCGCCGTTCGCACCAATTGGGTCTCTGTTACTCAAAAACGTGGAAATGCCAAAATTGGACTAAGCGGATGGACCACCTAAGACGCAGCCGCGGTCAACATTTAAATGAAATTATCTTCAAAAAGTAAATGTCATGGACCAATCTAACGTTTCAAATAAAGAACCGATGAGATTTTGCAAATTTTATGCGTTTTTTAAAAAAAAAAAGTTATCAAGCTCTTAAAAAATCACCCTTTATTATTTATATTTCCAAATTATTTATATTACCATAAATAATTAGTAGTGGCTGCTACTATTGGTTGTATTTCCATTCTATTTTAATTCTAAAAGTAAAAATTTTGAAAATCCATTTTCTCACGTACATAGTGCAAAATAACCTAACTTCATGATTCAACCAATTTCTCTGTTAAAGTAAAAAGTACGAATTTATAAAAATCTTTTTATTTTGCGTGTCTATGCAGTCAGAGGAATGTAGAGCTGCGGCCATTTGGTTGGCACCATTTTTATCCCCTTTTTCATATTTTAACTCCTTAAAATTACGACTCTAAAATCTCTTTATTTTTTTATTAGAGGGATGTACACAGCGAATTTCATCATTCTAGCTGTAATCGTTCAGTTGGTACTATTTTTATCTCTCTGTATCCATTGTATCCTTTGAGAGTACAAATTTGGAAAAATCTTTTATTATCCATGTCTACGCAGCCAGAGGAATGTATACTCCGAATTTCATGATTCTAGCTGCGGCCATTTGGTTGGTACCATTTTTATTCCATTTTTCCATTTTAACCCCAAAAAGTACGAATTTCGAAAAATCCGCCTATTTTACGTGTCTACGGCATCAGAAGTCTTTTTACAACGAATTTTATTATTCTAAAAGCAGTCGTTAGGTTGGTACCATTTGTATCCCTCTATTCCTATTAGGGTTTGCATCCCGGGATTTCCTGCGGGAATATTCGCGGGAATTCGTACATTTTTCATTTCCCGCATCCCGGGAAATTCGTACGGGAATCCCGCGGGAGTTCAGTAGAAAATTTTACATATTTCTTCGCATATTTTTTCCATCATTTCCACAATAAAAACCAGTAAGGAAAGGCTAAAGTCGGGCGGGGCCGACTCTATGATACACTCCACTTTCAATCCGAATACAATTCGGTGAAAAAGTGAAAACGGGAAGGTTTTTTGTATCCTGTAAATGTATGTGTTTGACAAAAAATGTTATATCGGAAAGGACTTTTGTATGAGGATATATTAAAACCTGGAACGAAATAGGTGAAATATAAAATGTATAGTTTGGCCAAAATCGGTTAAACTTATGGGAGCAACATTTGAATTTTGGCTATATTTAAATCTGAACCGATCTTACCCACTTTCACCATAGTTTTGTTTAGTTACATTATAAGATGTTGTGCGAAATTTAAAGAAAATCGAGCACAATATGTGGCTTTTAAAGCGGCAAAAGTCAAATCGGGAGCGACATTTGTATGGGGGCTATATCTAAATCTGAACCGATCTTACCCAATTTCTGCATAGTGTTTCTAGTTGGATTATAAGATGTTGTCCCAAATTTAAAGAAAATCGGGTAAAATATATGGTTTTTATAGCGCAAAATTCAAATCGGGAGCGACATTTGTATGGGGCCTATATCTAAATCTGAACCGATCTAGCCCGCTTTAGCCACAGGTGTTTCTAGTTAGATTATAATCGATTAGAATATGTGGCATTTAAAGCGGAAAAAGTCAAATCGGGAGCGACATTTATATGGGGCTATATCTAAATCTGAACCGATCTTACCCAATTTCTGCATAGGTGTTTCTAGTAAGATTATAAGATGTTGTGCCAAATTAAAAGAAAATCGAGTACAATATGTGGTTTCTACAGAGGAAAATGTCAAATCGGGAACGACATTTGTATGGGGGCTATATCTAAATCTGAACCGATTTGACCTATTTTCACCATAGATGTTCTTAGTTTAAATATAAGAAGTTTTGCCAAATCTGAAGACAATCTGATACAATATGTGGTTTCTAGAGCGGAAAAAGTCAAATCGGGAGCGAAATTTGTATGGGAGCTATATATAAATCTGAACCGATCTGACCGATATTCACCATGGGTGTTTCTAGTGGAAATATAAGATGTTTTACCAAATCTGAAGACAATCTGATACATTATGTGGTCTCTAGAGCGGAAAAAGTCAAATCGGGAGAGAAATTTGTATGGGAGTTATATATAAATCTGAACCGATCTAACACATTTTTACCACAGGTGTTGCTAGTTACAATATAAGATGTTTTGCCAATTTTAAAGAAAATCTGTTGTAATATGTGGTATCTAGAGTGAAAAGAGTCAAATCGGGAGCGACATTTGTATGGGGCCTATATCTAAATCTGAACCGATCTAGCCCGCTTTAGCGACAGGTGTTGCTAGTTAGATTATAAGATGTTGTGCCAAATTTAAAGAAAATCGAGTACAATATATGGTTTCTACAGAGGAAAATGTCAAATCGGGAACGACATTTGTATGGGGGCTATATCTAAATCTGAACCGATTTGACCTATTTCCACCATAGATGTTCTTAGAGTAAATATAAGATGTTTTGCCAAATCTGAAGACAACCTGATACAATATGTGGTTTCTAGAGTGGAAAAAGTCAAATCGGGAGCGAAATTTGTATGGGAGCTATACATAAATCTGAACCGATCTGACCGTTATTCACCATTGGTGTTTCTAGTGGAAATATAAGATGTTTTACCAAATCTGAAGACAAACTGATAAATTATGTGGTTTCTAGAGCGGAAAAAGTCAAATCGGGAGCGAAATTTGTATGGGAGCTATATATAAATCTGAACCGATCTGTCCGATATTCACCATGGGAGTTTCTAGTGGGAATATAAGATGTTTTACCAAATCTGAAGACAATCTGATACAATATGTGGTTTCTAGAGCGGAAAAAGTCAAATCTGGAGCGAAATTTGTATGGGAGCTATATATAAATCTGAACCGATCTGACCGATATTCACCATGGGTGTTTCTAGTGGAAATATAAGATGTTTAACCAAATCTGAAGACAATCTGATACATTATGTGGTCTCTAGAGCAGAAAAAGTCAAATCGGGAGAGAAATTTGTATGGGAGCTATATATAAATCTGAACCGATCTAACACATTATTACCACAGGTGTTTCTAGTTACAATATAAGATGTTTGGCCAATTTTAAAGAAAATCTGTTGTAATATGTGGTATCTAGAGTGAAAAGAGTCAAATCGGGAGTGAAATTCGTATGGGGGATATATCTAAATCTGAACCGATTTTCTTCAAATTAAATAGCGTTCGTCCTTATCCCGAAAAACTTCGCTGTGCAAAGTTTCATTTGGTTCTGTCTACAATTGCGACCTGTATCGTGATTACAAGAATAGATGGACGGACGGACGGACGGACGGACGGACGGACGGACGGACGGACAGACATTGCTAAATCGACTCAGAAAGTGATTCTAAGACGATCGGTATAATTAACAATAGGTCTATCTCGTTTCCTTTTGGGTGTTACAAACAAATGCACAAAGACATAATACTCTCGTGGAGTGTATAATAAAAATGTATAATGTAATTTAGATCACATAGCTTTTAATCAGGTATGTCAAATATTGCAGTTGCATGACAAAATATTTTTAAGCTGCGTTCTAATTTAGACTCAAAATCCACTTTTTCCGATTTTTCCTGTCAAGCTCCATATGAAAAAAAATTTAATCCGGGAAAACAGATTTTTGGCATGTATCCGAACGCCAAAAATAAAGAAGTTAAAGTTTTCGAAGCGACAGGACAAAGAACAAACATTTCATTTAATGCTCTGCTCACTATTAATGTGAACGATCGTTCTCCATCGCGTCCACATTTTCCAATAAAATAAGAAATGTCTGATCTTTAATTAATTTTGAAACTTGAAAAGATGATTGAATAGATCTCACATTGCGCTTTATTATATGAATTCTGTAACAGGTTCGTTGTGAAATATATATTTATTTTATTTTAATAAAATGTTAATGTTTCATTTTAAAAAATAAGCTTAACGCATGGTAAACAGTATGTTGACGATTTCCCGTGCTGTCCCGGGATCCCGGGAAATTGACAAAACAATTCCCGTTTCCCGGGAAATAAAAAGTACGGGAAAATGCAAACCCTAATTCCTATTTTAGCCCTTAAAAGTACGAATTTGGAAAAAATATTCTATATTATGTACTAGCTTTTTGTACCCGGCGTTGCACGGGTTTTCGTCTTCCTTATGTATGTAACTTTGTATGGTCGCAATTTTTGTTTTGTATATTTTTACTTTTGTAAATTAGTATTAATACTTATTTATTTAAATTAATAAGTTACATTTTTAAAATATAAAAACTTCATGAAAATTTAAGTAATTTTTTCAGTGTTTCTTTAAAGAAAATGAAACAGTTAAAAGAAACATTTATTAGAGAGTTTATTAATTTAGAAATTCAATTCGATAGTTGACAACTTCATCCGCTTTCATGATACTGTCTATCGATTTGTAATGTGTGCATACCTAGAAATTAGTTCCAGAATTAAATTATTGATTGCATTAACATCGTCGTTTTTTTGCTGCCTATATAGCACGGACGTAAAGCCACTCTTTGTTTCTATAGTGCTGAATTGATTCCTGAATGACATTTTTTGAAAATGTAATAATCCTTTTCACTGCATCAACTGATACTTTTCCATTACCAACATCCAGTAGATGTTTCGAGAATATAGCTGCTGAGTCATCGTGATGCAGATGTACACGCATATTGGTGGTCAGATTAATTTTTTGTACATATCGCCAGAGATGCGGGTGCAGATTTTGGAATTACTTGAAGGGTTTGTCGGAAGTCTCCAGCTAGTAAAATGAGAATTCCACTGAATGGTTGTGTATTTGATCTTAAATCTTGAAGTGTCCGATTAAGCGCTTGTATAGATTTCTTATTTGCCATGGTGCAGTCATCCCACACAATAAGCTTGTATGTTTTGAGCATTTTCGCCATGCCTGAACTTTTGCCAATATTACAGGTTGGGGAATCGACAAATTGCGTATTCCGTGGTAATTTCAACGCTGAATGTGCCGTTCGTCCTCCATCCAATAATGTAAAGCTATCCCATTTTGAGATGGATGTGAGCTAATACCAAACTGATGAGAAAGGTTTTAACTGTGCCTCCTGATGCATCGAGAAAAAAGGCCGCCGCTGTCATTTGTTACTGCAGTTATAATTTTGTCAAAGGCCTCTTGTTACTTTGCAATTAATAGAGTTTTTTTTGCGACAAACAAACGCAAGTCTTCAACATTGAATTGCCGTTCTCTTAGCAAATCTCAATCAGTAATGTCAACGCTAGAACGTTCAGGCACCATCAATCCAAGTTGATTAAGAGTTTTGTTGCTGATGGCTAGGAATATGTCTTAAATTTTTATCAGCATATCGTTGAAAATGTTAATCGCAAATGATATAGAATCGTAACGGTGCGATAATGATGCAAAATGTTCTCACTCATGTCCTCTTTGAAATTTTCCCACAGGTATTTTGGGTTAAATGGCGAGCAAGTTCTTAATATTATCGCAAACAAAGTCTTATCTGGAGAGGATGACAGCTGATAGAAGCGTACATTAATGTAGTTTCCCAGTTTCAACTGCTCTTAAATTTAAAACTGAAGTGGGTCGCCTCACGTTAACTAATAACATTCTGCGTTGTTTGGGTGTACGGTATAAACACGGCCCAATGCATATGAAGCGTAAACATTTTGATACACTTCTACTTTCCAGTACCTTGCTTGGTTCGAGTAAAGAGTGATTTTTTTGAGGTTAGGATTTTCATGCATTAGTATTTGACAGATCACGTGGGATTTCAGACATGGTGTCAAAGAGAAAGATGCTCAGTATGCTTTGACATTTCATCATGAATAGACTTACTAACGAGCAACGCTTGCAAATCATTGAATTTATTACCAAAATCAGTGTTCGGTTCGAAATGTGTTTCGCGCTTTACGTCCGATTTATGGTCTACATAATCGACCAAGTGAGCAAACAATTTCTGGGTGAATGGCTACGTAAATAAACAAAATTGCCGCATTTGGAGTGAAGAGCAACCAGAAGCCGTTCAAGAACTGCCCATGCATCCCGAAAAATGCACTGTTTGGTGTGGTTTGTACGCTGGTGGAATCATTGGACCGTATTTTTTCAAAGATGCTGTTGGACGCAACGTTACGGTGAATGGCGATCGCTATCGTTCGATGCTAACAAACTTTTTGTTGCCAAAAATTGAAGAACTGAACTGTGGTTTCAACAAGATGGCGCTACATGCCACACAGCTCGCGATTCTATGGCCATTTTGAGGGAAAACTTCGGAGAACAATTCATCTCAAGAAATGGACCGGTAAGTTGGCCACCAAGATCATGCGATTTGACGCCTTTAGACTATTTTTTGTGGGGCTACGTCAAGTCTAAAGTCTACAGAAATAAGCCAGCAACTATTCCAGCTTTGGAAGACAACATTTCCGAAGAAATTCGGGCTATTCCGGCCGAAATGCTCGAAAAAGTTGCCCAAAATTGGACTTTCCGAATGGACCACCTAAGACGCAGCCGCGGTCAACATTTAAATGAAATTATCTTCAAAAAGTAAATGTCATGGACCAATCTAACGTTTCAAATAAAGAACCGATAAGATTTTGCAAATTTTATGCGTTTTTTTTAAAAAAAAAGTTATCAAGCTCTTAAAAAATCACCCTTTATAAGGAGACGCGCCAATAGTTCATACCATGACCTTATATTCAAGAACCAAACCCTTACCAGAACGGAGCGGCAGAAAAAATCGTGTTACTTTATAATATTGTTGTTTGGGTGGAGCCGCGTCCCTTTTTGTCATCCTCTGTTCGTTACAATAAAATATTCAAGTGAATCAATGTATTTTGTTATAGATTTAAAATATAGTTTTTGTGATGCCCATTTTTTAATATATATATATATATATAGATATATATATATATATGTATAATAATATATATTTTTGTGTAGGCAGTCTCACGTCCATTTGTATCATGACCATTGTATAGTCTCCATTCAGAAACTATCATCTGTTCAGAAGTTAGTCACAATAAAATTTTCAAGAGAATCCGCACTTCGGAACGTGTTTTATGATAGTTTCAAAATATAGTTTGTGTGGGCGGTGCCACGCCTCTTTTTTCGTATAATGATCTAGTATATCCTGGAACCATCCCTTGCCCAGAAGTTAGCTGCAGTAAAATTATCGAGCGAATCCACCCATTGGTATGCCTGTTGTGATAGTTTTAAAATATTTTTTGTGTGGGAGGTACCACAACCCTTTGTCCTATCATGACCTAGACCATGAACCATCCTCTGTCCAGAAAATAGATACAGTAAAATTTTCAGGCGATTCGGTCTACCGGTTTAGCGTCCTATACGCAACATACAGACACACATTGATTTTTATATATATAGATATAGTCAATTAGAGGAATTTCGTGTTTCTATCTCTTGTCGTTTAATATGTACCATTTTTATCCCTTTTGCCCCATTTTACCTCCTACGAATAAAATCGCTTTATGGTGATAGGTACTATTTTTATCCCTTTTTGCCCCATTTCACCCCCTACAAATAAGAATTACTTTCTTGTGCAAATATCAAATAATCATATAATATTCAAAAACATGCTTAAATAATTGAAATATTAGGGATATTTTCAGTCCTTGTGAGGGAAATTTTTGTCCCTCTGGACCGATCTCGCCCACTTTCAATTTAAGTATTTAGAACTTATAAAATGTCCTTTAATGTGTTTAAATCTAAGAAGCAATTCTCGATAAAATGCCGAAGCTTATTTCTTAGACACTTCAAATATTCCATCCAACCAATGCACACTGGTCCCAAATCCATTTTTTATGGCATAAAGTCGAAAAATAAACACACAGTGTTGTAATTTTGCACATTTGCTAGACATATCATACGCAAAAAATAAAATTGGGCCGATCGGACCACGCCCACTACCACCTCCCATATAAACTCAATATATAACCAACATAATTATCACCCTGTATTGGTACAGGGTGACCAAAAACAAAATTTTATGAAAGCTTAAAAGAATGAAGAGTTGTTTATTTTGACGAAATGTGTGTAAACATTATTACAAAAGCAAAATATAGCATACAAATAGTATACTTTAAACTGCAATTTAAATAATTATTTCAAGAAATAAAGTAAAATGTCTACATGTGTACAAAAAGGTGAATGATGTTGTATACCATTTTAAAGGTACTTTCAATACCTTTTAAATAAAATATTGATGGGTCTCGTACACAAAACTAATTCAGAGATATAATCATATATATGTCTATGGCTAAACAAAAACTGTGCTAAAATAAAATGACAATTTTTGTAGTTTGCCGAAAAATGCTGGCGAGATATTAATTCCACCATAAACTACAACCTCAGACGAACACTTTCACATTTACACTTTGAGTCAAGTTGAGTCATGCATATAACTTTTGGTCCACGACATTTATAGATTATGTTCTCTACAAAACACAAAATTACAATACCTATGAATACTTACGAGACCACAATAATCATAAAATGTTAAATATAATTTTTCAACTACCAACTCTTGCCGTCAATTTTCATAATATAGTCACTTTATTATTTTCTTTTTAAGTCTTGATTTCAATTAATTTGTAAAACTGCTTTATATCAAAATTAATCCCACTTTTTTGAACTGTAAAGTTTAAATACCATTCAGGCTTGCGGTGTTGCCACCTAATTTTCTCCAGTATATTTTCTTGATTGCTTGGAGTGTTGCCATAAAGAAAATATATACACATTTACCACTTTCCACTTTTAATTTTTTTGAATTTCTGCCAAAAAAAATGGATTTGGGACCATAGTGCAATGCGAGGACGACTACTTAACCTTCACAGCAATCATGGAATAATAGATCATCTCTTTATGGCAGAGATATCATGAAACTTCTGAGAAATATTTCATTCCCGCCATAGAATGATGGTTTACTAAGTTTGACATTCCGTTTGTAAAATCTTTATATATCGACCTGAGACCCTATAAAGTCCAAAAGACGTCCAACGCTTCAAATAATATTTCTAATTTTTGTGGATCGGTTGGGATAGCAAATGGGGGAAATCGGTCGCTATAGCTTCTTGAATGTGTTTGCCTACCTTTACTTGCTGCACTCATTCATAGCGATTGGCCCACTGTGCGTAGACAGAATTGTGTGTTGTTCTTAATGCGATGAACAAAAACAACATCCGGTACTTGTAGAAGTAGTACTTGTAATTTTTTTAAACTACATATACCATCAATCTTCCTTTCAGACAGTTGCAGTGTCAGCATTGAGCTGAAACAACAGCCCCGGCAATAACAATAACAACAACAACAGCAACAAAGACAACGTCAACCGAAGAAGCAACGAAAGCCAAGCACGTACACCTATGAAAACTTCAAGTTATAAAGTATTATCAAGAAGTGAATGATGTACATGCAGGCATACACACACACACTCGTACATACCACGACTGTACGTGTGTGTGTGTGAATGTATGTATGTATGTAGACGAACGGAAGGACGAATGTGGTTATGAACTCGTATTTGTGCGTCTGTATGCTAAGAAGGTAAAGAATGCATGTTGCTAAAGTACCATGGTGCGTGTTCAAATATGAATATACTACAACAACAAACTAGGAGTATTAGGCTGGGTCGGGGTTCAAACAATTATCAAAATACAAGGTAGTATACAGTTAAGTAATAAATGCCACAATGCATTTGTAAATTTTACATTCTTTACTATGCATTATATCGAGCCCTTAGCGCGGAATTATCGTAAGCGACATTTTCTGAAAATATTTTTTATTGTTGAATTTAAAATTTTATCGGCTGTTACACAAATAAAAATTAACAAAATGTCAAAATTGTTAACGTTTATATAAAAAATAGGGATTTAGATTTTATCGTAAGTCGCTGCTCACATTTTCAAAGAAAGCAATCTTATCGTAAGCGACAAAAAGGCAAAAGCTTTCAGATAATGTAAGAGATATTTATAAATGTTTTAGATAGGTCTATCAATATATTGATGCAATATTAAGTGTATTTTTATAGCCACGGCCATAGAATGAAGTGTTCGTCTGTTGGTTGAAAGTACGATAGGTTACGGATGAACTATGTTAATTTATCGATCCAAAAGAAAAAAGTTTACCCACAAGAACTGAAAGTAGCTCCAAATTATTGTCTTTTTGGAGAACTCAAAGCTTTTTTGTATGATTTGTGCCTTATATACAATAATTTAATATACTTCTCGTAATATTCGTATATTAAGCCAAATACTATATAAATGGTTTTGGTATAATTTCAATATTATTGTGGGGAATTCAAATAGTGGCAAATTTGACAAAGAAACATAATATTTAGCTTAAAATTGTGCTGAAAAAGGGCACATTGCCCACAATTCTATAGAGTTGATTTTATACACTCTACAATTGAATAATTTTGTAAAGGAAGAACCTTCCACCCCTTCTGAGTGGCCGACCATAATTACAAATTCCCGCACGATACCGAAGTGTTATGAAAGTATTTTACTAAATCATTTAGATTTAAGGACTGGAATTCATTTTCTACAGCATTTCTACCGCCAAACATTAAAATAAAATTTAATAGTTTGAGATCGGCACATTTTGAAAAAACTGGGATTTTGCGCACAGTTTAAATATTAATTATATTCAGTAGTTTATTTATAGCATTTTCAAAAAAAAAAAGTTATTGGCCGGACCCTATATTAATCATAGGAATTCAAATGTGTCTAAAATAGTTTTTTACTAACGATTTGTTATCTATTTTATTACGTTGTTTTAATAATTTTTTTTATAATAAAAAGTGTGTTTTTACTAAAATTTCGAGGTTTAGTCTAAAAATACTTATATCGTAAGAGCCATAGTTTTTTCAGTATTTGTAACCGCAAGTACAATATTTGTATCGCAAGCTCCAAAAATACCATATGATGTAAACAAATTATCAATTTTTAATAATAATTTGTTGGGTACGGCGGAATTAAAACATTTTGCATTAAAACATATTTTATTTTATGCAAATATTTCAAAATAATCAATAAAAACCTTATCCTGTAAAATGTTTTTTTTTTGGCGCTTGCGATCATTCCGCGCTAAGGGCTCGATATATAATATATAATTTATTGTTTCGCTATTATGGCAACAAAAAGTTATTTTCAAATGACGTTCTGAAGAATGTTTAATTATGTTTAAAATATTCACAGCGACAGATCATGCTTTTCTAGAGCTTTTCCTAACTTCTTCCACTTAAGTACAAATATCTCATTCTGTTCTCGAGGAATTTGCGTTGTGACACACAAAACAAAATACATTGTGAATCTCTCTGTTGTATTCTAGCCAATCATAAAATTTTGCGGAAAACGATCTACTTTGCCAGTCAACTAATATTTTTGTGGATATGTTTCCAAAAGTGTGATTTTACGTCGTGGTAATTTATAATTTTCCACGGGTTTCTCTCCCGTAAAAAAATACCTAGAATTTGGATATGAAATTTGCGATGCAAATCTGAAACACGGTTCAAAGTCAACTTGTATTAAATGAATTTAAAATTCTGGGATTGCTAACATTTGTGTGTGGAAGGCATAGTCCTCCCCCTGAACCCCCTAAAAAATTCTATAAAATATAGTTTCAACAAGTGAAAAGGGCACTTAGTTCCGACGTGTCGAACATTATATACCCTCCACTATGAATTGCATTCCACTGTATTATTTGCAGATTAGAAATGTAGTTATATTGCAGGCAAATGTTTCATTTATTTTAATAAAACCAAACCAAAATAAATAAAACAAGTACGGAAAGGCTAAAGTCGGTCGGACCTGCCTATATGATACTCTACACTTTCTACTACACTACAATTCAATTCGGTGAATTTTGTCAACTTCAAATCGCTCCCGATTTTCTTCAAAGTCTGCAGGTCATCTTATGTTTGCATTACAAACATATATGGCAAAAGTGGATGGATCGGTTTAGATTTATATATAGCTCCAATCAAATTCTCCCTCCAAATCGCTCCCGTAGTGACCAGAAACTACGTATTTTCGCCGATATTTTTTTTTTTTCAAATTGAGCATAACACGTTATACTTGAACTGGAAGAACTTATTGTGAAAGTTAGTCACTTCATTCCATGTTTTAATATAGCCCCGATACAAATATTCTTCTCGATTTGACTAATAGGACCGGGTCATAATAGCCTGTGATTAGGAAACATACAAAAATTCTTCCGGTTTTCACTTTTTTACCGAATTGAATTCTATTCGGATAGAAAGTGGAGTGTATCATATAGTCGGCCCCGCCCGACTTTAGCCTTTCCATACTTGTTTTAAACCACATGCTCCTCTATAAGACAAGGCTACCAATATACATATATACAGCGTGATAGCCATCGACCAAATACATAAAAAGAATACATCAAGTTAAATTAATAAGTAAATATAAGGCAGAAAAAAGCTTAAATACCTTAAATGTTAAGGGATAGCGGATAGTTAAGGTACACACGTTTGGTTGGTAATATTTATTTCTATCCTATTTTGATCCAATAAGATCAGATTCTGAATATCCAAAATCTCCCTCATTCACTGTGCAAGATAACTTATTTTCACGATTCTAGCCATTCACTTATCATTTTTTCCCATTTTTACAGTAAAAGGTAGGAAGTGCATATTTTTAAAAATCTTCCCATTTTACGCATCTATGTAATCAGAGGAATGTATACATCGAATTTCATTATTATACAAGCGACCATTTGGTTGGTACTATTTTTATCCCTCTTTCCCATAAAATACGAGTTTCGAAAAATGCCTTTATTATACGTGTCGACGTAGTTTGAGGGATATACACTCATAATTTCATCGTTGTAGCTATATGCGATTGGTTGGTACCATTTGTATCCCTATGTTCCCATTTTATCCCTTGAAAGCATGAAATTTGGAAAAATCTTTTTATTTTGCAGTCAGAAGAATGTATACACCTTGTGAGAAAAAAAATGTCCTTGTGGACCGACTTTGTCCACTTTCAAACCCAACCAATCTACAATTATAAACCAGTAAGGAAAGGCAAAAGTCGGGCGGGGCCGACTCTATGATACACTCCACTTTCAATCCGAATACAATTCAATTCGGTGAAAAAGTGAAAACGCGAAGGTTTTTTGTATCCTGTAAATGTATGTGTTTGACAAAAAATTTTATATCGGAAAGGACATTTGTATGAGGATATATTGAAACCTGGAACGAAATAGGTGAAATATAAAATGTATAGTTTGGCCAAAATCGGTTAAACTTATGGGAGCAACATTTGAATTTGGGCTATATTTAAATCTGAACCGATCTTACCCAGTTTCACCATAGTTTTGTTTAGTTAGATTATAAGATGTTGTGCGAAATTTAAAGACAATCGAGCACAATATGTGGCTTTTAAAGCGGCAAAAGTCAAATCGGGAGCGACATTTATATGGGGGCTATATCTAAATCTGAACCGATCTTACCCAATTTCTGCATAGGTGTTTCTAGTAAGATTATAAGATGTTGTGCCAAATTTAAAGAAAATCGAGTACAATATGGGTTTCTACAGAGGAAAATGTCAAATCGGGAACGACATTTGTATGGGGGCTATATCTAAATCTGAACCGATTTTCACCATAGATGTTCTTAGTTTAAATATAAGATGTTTTGCCAAATCTGAAGAAAATCTGATACAATATGTGGTTTCTAGAGCGGAAAAAGTCAAATCGGGAGCGAAATTTGTATGGGAGCTATATATAAATCTGAACCGATCTGACCGATATTCACCATGGGTGTTTCTAGTGGAAATATAAGATGTTTTACCAAATCTGAAGACAATCTGATACATTATGTGGTTTCTAGAGCGGAAAAAGTCAAATCGGGAGCGAAATTTGTATGGGAGCCATATATAAATCTGAACCGATCTGTCCGATATTCATCATGGGAGTTTCTAGTGGGAATATAAGATGTTTTACCAAATCTGAAGACAATCCGATACAATATGTGGTTTCTAGAGCGGAAAAAGTCAAATCGGGAGCGAAATTTGTATGGGAGCTATATATAAATCTGAACCGATCTGACCAATATTCACCATGGGTGTTTCTAGTGGAAATATAAGATGTTTTACCAAATCTGAAGACAATCTGATACATTATGTGGTCTCTAGAGCGGAAAAAGTCAAATCGGGAGAGAAATTTGTATGGGAGCTATATATAAATCTGAACCGATCTAACACATTTTTACCACAGGTGTTTCTAGTTACAATATAAGATGTTTTGCCAATTTTAAAGAAAATCTGTTGTAATATGTGGTATCTAGAGTGAAAAGAGTCAAATCGGGAGTGAAATTCGTATGGGGGCTATATCTAAATCTGAACCGATTTTCTTCAAATTAAATAGCGTTCGTCCTTATCCCGAAAAACATCGTTGTGCAAAGTTTTATTTGGTTCTGTCTACAATTGCGACCTGTATCGTGATTACAAGAATAGATGGACGGACGGACGGACAGACAGACAGACAGACGGACATTGCTAAATCGACTCAGAAAGTGATTCTAAGACGATCGGTATAATTAACAATGGATCTATCTCGTTTCCTTTTGGGTGTTACAAACAAATGCACAAAGACATAATACTCTCGTGGAGTGTATAAACACATTTATGTCAAATTTGGCTCATTTCGTGTTACCGTCCATTGTTCATTTGTTACCGTGCTTCGTACACTCATCCCATACACTAACATATTTACACTAACTAATTTATATATATTCAAGTAGCGACTACCGAAATTTGTGATATTTGACTTAACATGTGTACAATGTTTACTTTCTTATATAAGAACATCATTCGATCCCTTGCAGTTAATATGAAGTACTTCTATCTCAAATCTTTGGAATTAAATAAAAAATATTTTTATATGTAATGTAATAAAGGGTGATTTTTTAAGAGCTTGATAACTTTTTTTAAAAAAAACGCATAAAATTTGCAAAATCTCATCGGTTCTTTATTTGAAACGTTAGATTGGTCCATGACATTTACTTTTTGAAGATAATTTCATTTAAATGTTGACCGCGGCTGCGTCTTAGGTGGTCCATTCGGAAAGTCCAATTTTGGGCAAGTTTTTCGAGCATTTCGGCCGGAATAGCCCGAATTTCTTCGGAAATGTTGTCTTCCAAAGCTGGAATAGTTGCTGGCTTATTTCTGTAGACTTTAGACTTGACGTAGCCCCACAAAAAATAGTCTAAAGGCGTCAAATCGCATGATCTTGGTGGCCAACTTACCGGTCCATTTCTTGAGATGAATTGTTCTCCGAAGTTTTCCCTCAAAATGGCCATAGAATCGCGAGCTGTGTGGCATGTAGCGCCATCTTGTTGAAACCACATGTCAACCAAGTTCAGTTCTTCCATTTTTGGCAACAAAAAGTTTGTTAGCATCGAACGATAGCGATCGCCATTCACCGTAACGTTGCGTCCAACAGCATCTTTGAAAAAATACGGTCCAATGATTCCACCAGCGTACAAACCACACCAAACAGTGCATTTTTCGGGATGCATGGGCAGTTCTTGAACGGCTTCTGGTTGCTCTTCACTCCAAATGCGGCAATTTTGTTTATTTACGTAGCCATTCAACCAGAAATGAGCCTCATCGCTGAACAAAATTTGTCGATAAAAAATTTCGAACCAAACACTGATTTTGGTAATAAAATTCAATGATTTGCAAGCGTTGCTCGTTAGTAAGTCTATTCATGATGAAATGTCAAAGCATACTGAGCATCTTTCTCTTTGACACCATGTCTGAAATCCCACGTGATCTGTCAAATACTAATGCATGAAAATCCTAACCTCAAAAAAATCACTCTTTATAATATAATTTTGTATATATAAAAAGTCTGCAAATAAAAAAATATTGCATTTAACAATACCAAATAGTAAATGATTTTCAATATTGGCCATATAAATTCCTCGACCCTACGTTCTTTCTAAAATATTGACACCACGAAATCAAATAAAAGTGGGAAAATTTTCAAACAAAATGGGAAAAAATTATTTTTTAAATTTGAAACAACAGTTTCACAATACACGTCTGATCTGCCATGGTACCATTCATAACTATTTTGACTAATGACGCTAGAAAAACGTGGCCAGACAAGCAATAAATTTTGGCTTGCGTTATCTAAGGTCATAAGAATTAAGATGTCTATGCAGATCTTTTTTCTCGAAAGTTAAGCGAGTTTTCGCTTTGCTAATGACAAATGTATCGACTTTGTCTCTATCTTTTATTTTATTAAATTATCTTCCGATCTATTTCACATGTCGATTCTTTCTCGAGATTGAAGGAATGTCATTTGTAATGCAGGGGACTAATTGGGGTATACGTATTTATCGAAATGATACTGATTGATTTTTGATTTAAAATAATTAAGTGACTAACTCACGAATTCACATAATTTATTTCAACTAATTGATGGTTCATTGGGAAAAATCGTGCGTCTGACAATACAAAAGGGGATTTTAGCAATCAGCATTATATGACCATAAGTTGCTAGAGTATTGTACATTTGTTTACTGGAATGATAACTTATCACTTATTGCCATTATTGTCTGTGTCGGATACCATTGCGTATGACTGTCGTACATCAATTTCATTCATACGCACCACTGTCTTTATAGTATTCACCACATCGGGGAATAGGATTTTGTATCTCAGTTTCATTCCAAATGTTTGCAACACCAACAAAACACACTTTAATAGTCTTTTTAGAGAAAGTAAATATAAAAAAAGTAAAATATAAAAATTACCCTCAATAATGTTAATAAGATCGGTATTCGATCGTAAAATTCTACGCAATTCCACCCGTTTGTATTCTCTTGTTCACTAATTAAATTTCGCATTTACCACCCGATTTATCGACATTTTAATTTTCCGGGAGCAAGAAAGTTGACCCGTATATAGATGTTGCTACCACACATATTTTCTATATTTATCTATAGTTTGAATTTACTATCACCTTATGATTTAGAAACCATAAAATGGGAACGGCCAGAGCCTCATGAAGGCCGATATTTCATTTTCTGTCAATGACCGGAGTTGACCTTTATCCTTTCCACTACTCTCTGAAGCCACTTTACTTTCTATAAAGCTGAAAGCGTCGAGATATAAAAATGGCGACAAAGGAAAAAATAAGTTTTACTGCGTACACCTTAATGGATTTTTACGGCTATTGAAAGGTGATATTGTGTCATTCATAATTTGGTTTTAAATAAAACTTTATGTTTTTGTAATTTTGAGATTAAGCACTTGGGATTATTTATGTCAAAATGCGACCAATCAAGGAAAGGCTTAAGTCGGGCTGGGCCGACTATATGCTAGCCTCCACTTTGTACATCATTACTGTTAAATTAGGAGAAGATTTTGGCATGTGTCCTCTATCATGAAGCGATGAGGCCCACATTCACAGGTGAAGTATAACATGTTCTGTTAAGATATGTGTTTTCTCGAAAAAATAAATCAGGAGCTATATTAATCTGATTCATTTTCAGTATAGATGTGTCTAGATGAAATATAAGGTGTTGTGCCAAATTTGAAAAAACGTGTTACAATATACGGTTTCGAGAGCGGAAAAAGTCAAATCGGCAATGATACATAAATATAAACCGATTTGACCTGTTTTCATCACAGAAGTTCCTAGGTGGAATATAAGTTGTTGATGCTAAATTTGAAATCGGTTAAGATTTGAGTTTGCTAGAGAGGAACAAGTAAAATCGGAAGAGAAATGTGTATAGGAACGCTATCTAATCTATCTGAACCATTTTACTTCAAATAAAATATCTTCTGTGCTGGGTTCGAAAAACTTACTTCTTCCAATTTTTGTTAGGATCGGAAATAATTGCGACCTGTATTCTTTGATTACAAAAATAGATAGATAGACAAACGGACAGACAGACTGAAATTTCTAAATAGATTCAGAAAGTGATTCTAAGTCGATCTAGATAATAAATGATGGGTCCATCTCGTTTTCTTTTGGTGCACAAAAACATAATACCCTAGTGGAGGGTATAAAAAGAAATTTTTTATCTTCTGTTTATAAAAATTAAAAAAAGCTTATATTGTACATACATATAGAGGACACTTTGAGTACTATAAAAAAATAAAAATTGGATGATTTTGACTACAGTTTACCGCACGTTTTTTTCTTAAAATATTTTTTGGGCACAAAGATTTCATAACTTTTTGACAGGACCTTAATCAAATACCATGACTTTAGCTACGGCCATTTGCTTGGTACAATTTTAACCCTATTTTCCCTTTTTACGCCCTTAAAAGTGTGACTTTCGAAAATCTCTTTACTTTTTGTGGCTACGCAAATAGAGGCTGTAGCCGTTTAGCATGTACCATTCTTATCCCTCTGATACCATTGTATTCCTGGAAAGAACGAATTTGGTAAAACCTTTTTTCGTGTATACGCAGTCAGAGGAATGGATACACCGAATTTCATGATTCTAGCTGCGGCAATTTAGAAAATACTAGCACAGATATATAAATTAATCAAAAAATAACTAATGTTAAAAATATTATTGCCAAAAGCAATGCACTACGATAAAGTGTGATGTGATTTTCGTGTATGTTTACGAGTCGTTCCAGTATTTCTTGGAATATAACTTTGTTTATCCGGACCTATCCGCTGAACCATGAAGGATAAAAGGTTCACTTTAACATGTAACTAGAATGGGCTGCAGCGAACTGCCGTAAATTATGAAAATTTCTGATTTGAAATTGTATTAAAGTCAAAATGGATATATTGTAAAATTAGAAAATGGTCGAAATGCCATTGATTAATTTGACAGAAGTGTTTATAATTAATGTATAGCATTAACTAACAAGTACGAAAAGGCTAAAGTTAGGCGTCGCCGACTATGAGATACACTACACCACTTCTTGCGCCTATACCTGTTTTTAATAAACATGGGTGTTTTAATATCAGTGGGTATATTTTATACAGCCCATATACTTTATCCGTGTATCATATATATCGTAATATGTACAATTTTATGTTATATATAAATATATATTATATATCAAAACCCAACTACCATCCTACTGTAAGTGAGCGTAGCAGTAGGTTGAGAAGCTCATTTTTTTTAAACAAATTTTGTAAGCAGCATAAGTATATGAATGAATTTTAAAAGTAGTACCTATTTCCAAAAGAATTTTGCCTCAAAAATATACTACTATCCCACTGTAAGTGGGCGTGGCAACTCAAACGACTTTGGTATGCACCATAACTACATGTACGAAATTTTAAAGGTGTAGTTGCATCCAATTATTTGTTGCCTCTAAAACTGGTCATCTGCCCCACCGTGCCATGGATTGAATCCCACAATATTACCGGCAGATTGGTAAAAATTTGATATTTTGATGCAATGTTTAGACAGCTTAATATCCCAGAGTAACAAATTAACACTTACAGTGCATTCAAATAATGCATGTTCAGTAGTTTTAGACAAAACTTAAGACCTCTCGTTTATTCATCTACAAACACAAACATCCACGCATTTGTATCCCTTTTAACCGTATAAGTACGAATTTAGATTTTTCCTTTGCGCGTATACGTAGTCAATGGGGCGTATATACTGAATTTCATTATTCTAGCTGCAGCGGTTTGGTTGGTACCATTTTTATCCCCACCCCGATTACAAATTTGGAAAAATAAATTTATGTTGCCCGTCGACACAGTCAGAGTAAAGTATAAACCAAATAAAGAGTGATTTTTTGAGGTTAGGATTTTCATGCATTAGTATTTGACAGATCACGTGGGATTTCAGACATGGTGTCAAAGAGAAAGATGCTCAGTATGCTTTGACATTTCATCATGAATAGACTTACTAACGAGCAACGCTTGCAAATCATTGAATTTTATTACCAAAATCAGTGTTCGGTTCGAAATGTGTTTCGCGCTTTACGTCCGATTTATGGTCTACATAATCGACCAAGTGAGCAAACAATTAATGCGATTGTGACCAAGTTTCGCACTCAGTTTACTTTATTGGACATTAAACCAACCACACGAATGCGTACAGTGCGTACAGAAGAGAATATTGCGTCTGTTTCTGAGAGTGTTGTTGAAGACCGTGAAATGTCGATTCGTCGCCGTTCGCAGCAATTGGGTTTGTGTTATTCGACCACATGGAAGATTTTACGCAAAGATCTTGGTGTAAAACCGTATAAAATACAGCTCGTGCAAGAACTGAAGCCAAACGATCTGCCACAACGTCGAATTTTCAGTGAATGGGCCCTAGAAAAGTTGGCAGAAAATCCGCTTTTTTATCGACAAATTTTGTTCAGCGATGAGGCTCATTTCTGGTTGAATGGCTACGTAAATAAACAAAATTGCCGCATTTGGAGTGAAGAGCAACCAGAAGCCGTTCAAGAACTGCCCATGCATCCCGAAAAATGCACTGTTTGGTGTGGTTTGTACGCTGGTGGAATCATTGGACCGTATTTTTTCAAAGATGCTGTTGGACGCAACGTTACGGTGAATGGCGATCGCTATCGTTCGATGCTAACAAACTTTTTGTTGCCAAAAATGGAAGAACTGAACTTGGTTGACATGTGGTTTCAACAAGATGGCGCTACATGCCACACAGCTCGCGATTCTATGGCCATTTTGAGGGAAAACTTCGGAGAACAATTCATCTCAAGAAATGGACCGGTAAGTTGGCCACCAAGATCATGCGATTTGACGCCTTTAGACTATTTTTTGTGGGGCTACGTCAAGTCTAAAGTCTACATAAATAATAAATAAGCCAGCAACGATTCCAGCTTTGGAAGACAACATTTCCGAAGAAATTCGGGCTATTCCGGCCGAAATGCTCGAAAAAGTTGCCCAAAATTGGACTTTCCGAATGGACCACCTAAGACGCAGCCGCGGTCAACATTTAAATGAAATTATCTTCAAAAAGTAAATGTCATGGACCAATCTAACGTTTCAAATAAAGAACCGATGAGATTTTGCAAATTTTATGCGTTTTTTTAAAAAAAAAAGTTATCAAGCTCTTAAAAAATCACCCTTTATTATGACTTGTTTATCCCTCTTTACACATTTTTTCCCTTAAAAGAACGGATGAATAAAATTCATTTATTTTACGCAATTACAGGATAGCTGTTGTGATTGAATTTGCACCATTTTATGCCTTTTTTGTCATTTAACACTGCGAATTTTTCCTAAATATTCTAAATAATAGGCGGTATATTCAATACTTGCTAAAAAATACCTGTGGGCTGAGTTAGGCGGTTCAAAATGATTCGCCTAACTCATTCATAAATTTGAAGAAGAATTTTTTCTAAAGCCATTTTTTAATTTTTTCTGATTTGCCTACACACGTTAGTTTGTGACTGCAACAGTGGCTATGAATATAAAAATAATATAAATAATATAGTTCAAAAGTGGGGCAGCATAAAGCCGACGGATCCAATTCTCTACAACAATTATGTTTAAAAATTTTTCTAGATTACTATAAACTTCCATCATTTCGCCGTTAATAGCATTTTGCTTCCCAATTTATCAGACTAAAATACGATAAAAAGTGGTTGTAAAGTCAAAAATTGTGAAAAGTATCATTAAAAAACCCGAGTGACTTTTTATCATATTGAGAATACCAAAATATTTTTTTGGCATGTTTTTTTCGCGACTGACTTCATATATGTTACAAGCGGTATTAGTTCTTAATTCACAAACAAAAAATTGGTCGGATCCGACGGTTAAAAAATCATAAAACAAAAATGTCATACATGGAAATCTTTTTAGCCATATTTAACGCGAAAATTAAAATTTTCCAAAAATATCCAATTTATTTTGTTTTACCGTGCCTAAAAGCAATATCCACTTTTTGTATAAAATTTGACGGAAGAAGCTGGAATCTGTAAATTCGGTGTGTACCTCGCAGAAAATGCGTTTTCTGCGCAACATTGCTAACATTTCATTAAAAACGGTAACGATTTTACAATAAATCTTATTTATATATTTGGGAATTAATGGCTATATGCTTATTTTAATACTCATAGTGCTCAATAGGTCTTTCTCATTTTATTCTGCATGCTACAAACAAATTCACATTGACATAATATGTATAAAAATACATATTCATTGTCGAAAGAAAAGACTTAAAAAGGCATGAAATTTGAAGACTTGCTGTATATGACAAAATTACGATAATAAATTATTAAAACGTCTAGATCATTTGCGAATGAATATGTGGAATATGTGGTATCTAGAGTGAAAAGAGTGGAATAGGGAGTGAAATTCGTATGGGGGCTATATCTGAATCTGAACCGATTTTTGTTCAAATTAAATAGCGTTCGTCCTTGTACCGAAAAACTTCGTTGTGCAAAGTTTCATTTGGTTCTGGTTACAATTGCGACCTGTATCGTGATTACAAGAATAGATGGACGGACGGACAGACAGACAGACGGACATTGCTAAATCGATTCAAAAAGTGATTCTAAATCGATCGGTATAATTAACAATGGGCCTATCTCCCATCCTTTTGGGTGTTACAAACAAATGCAAAAGACATAATAATAATTCTGCAAGCTATCATCAAACCAACAAAATTTTATTTCTGCGCTAATGAGTTCATATTACGCTGTAGCGTCCAGCTTACAAGCTATATGGGGCAAATCTATAAAGAAATATATGAGTGATACTGAGTTCATTTAAATGCTCTGAAAAGTATGCCTTATGTTCCACAATGGAACGACGAGAATAAATATATATTTAGTTCAGATTTTAAAATTAGCTGGAGTCTTGGAATCACTCATATTTTATAATTGTTATGTTACAACGAATTAAAGAAAACATAAAGGCGGACAGATTCGACTGTCACATTAACACTTCTAAATACCAAATCAGAGGGCTTTCAAATGACAATGTCAATGATGGCCTGTTTAAGGACATTTTACCAAATCCAGGCCTTTTAGTGTTATAAGGGTCAAACCGAAAAAAATTGTATTAGGACAATCTGTGATGAAAGACCTTGGGTGAGTATAATATCGGAATATTTTTTGAAAAAACAAGTAAGGAAAGGCTAAAGTCGGGCGGGGCCGACTATATAATACCCTACACCACTCCTTGCGTATGTACCTCACTTTGATTACTAACCCCAGGTATTTCATGGGAGCAATTTTATGTAGTTCATACAAATTGTATAAATTATATGAATCTAATTTATATACTATAAATTCATGTTTAGTCAAATTTAACAAATATGGTAAATAATATGGTAATTGATCCAATTGTCCGACAGACAAATACAAATTATACAGTAGTATACCAAAGTCATACCAAAGTATGGACATATGGTCATCACCCAAACAATTTTCATAGCAATTCAATTCGGTAAAAAATTGAAATCGGGAAGGATTTTTGCATCCTGTAAATGTATGTGTTTGACAAAAAATGTTAAATCGGAAAGGACATTTGTATGGGGGTATATTGAAACCCGGAACGATGTGACGCGCATTCACCATGTCTGTTTATTGGTGAAATATAATATGTAAAATTTGGCCAAAATCGGTTAAACATTTGGGAGCAACATTTGTATGAGGGCTATATCTAAATCTGATCCGATCTTACCCACTTTCACCATTGGTTTTTTAGTTGGATTATAAGATGTTGTGCCAATTTTAAAGAAAAACGGGTACAATATCTGGATTTTAGAGCGGAAAAAGTCAAATCGGGAGCGACATTTGTATGGGGGGTTTATCTAAATCTGAACCGATCATACCCACTTTCAGCATAGGTGTTTCTAGTTCGATTATAAAATGTTGTGTCAATTTTAAAGAAATCGGGTACAATATGTGGTTTCTAAAGCGGAAAAAGTGAATTCGGGAGCGACATTTGTATGGGGGCTATATCTAAATCTGAACCGATCTTACCCAATTTTTACATACGTGTTTCTAGTTGCATTATAAGATGTTCTGCAAAATGTAAAGAAAATCGGGTACAATATGTCTTTTCTAGAGCGGAAAATGTCAAATCGGGAGCGACATTTGAATGGGGGCTATATCTAAATCTGAACCGATCTTACCCAATTTTGGCATACGTGTTTCTAGTTCGATTATAAGATGTTCTGCAAAATTTAAAGAAAACCGGGTATAATATGTCGTTTCTAGAACGGAAAATGTCAAATCGGGAGCGACATTTGTATGGGGGCTATATCTAAATCTGAACCGATCTTACCCAATTTTTACATACGTGTTTCTAGTTGCATTATAAGATGTTCTGCAAAATGCAAAGAAAATCGGGTACAATATGTCTTTTCTAGAGCGGAAAATGTCAAATCGGGAGCGACATTTGTATGGGGGCTATATCTAAATCTGAACCGATCTTACCCAATTTTTGCATACTTGTTTCTAACTTATAATACCCTAGACCACGAAGTGGTGTAGGGTATAACAATATAGGAAGGCAAAGGCCGAGCGGTGTTGAATATTTTATAAGAACAACTGGCTCAAATGCAAGCAGTTTTCGTTAAACCCTATTATACATAACCCTGTGAGCTTGTACACGTGGAAGCTGAGACTCCGTGAATTACAAATGATGTTATGGCTGCAAAATCTTGAAAAATCTTTGACACGTATAAACGTGTCACACGCCAATGAAAATTTCGTTGAACATGTGCTCAACTCTAGCTTCGTACAGTCAGTCGCTTATGCATATACCACGTATGTATGTATATATATGTTTGAGTGCGACAGGAGTCTATCGCAAGAGCAACATAATCCTACTCTTCCGCACAGCGATAATTAAATCAAATGAAAAGAATTGTTCTTGAAGATGAACCTCCAGGCGAGTCATACAGAACATTTGTGGCATTTTCTTTAGAGATGATATTTTAAAGATTCCTACACCACAATATTGGAGGAATTTCCGTTGTCAGAGCCAAGGATGACATTGGGGTGAAAACAAGAGTTTGAAAAGCATAATTTGACTAATAGGGTTAGCAAAGACCGTAAGAAGAGGAAGATGTGATGAATAGTGGTTCTAGCAACTATCATAAATCAGTATCTAGAAATCCTCTTTAAATTAGATTAAACGAAAAACACGTATTGGTAGATGCCATTGTAATGTTTCTTAATAAAACTTTGCAAGAAATTTTTTCTCTTCTCGAAATACAGGGTTTTCCAACAAGAGGTGTTAGTTTGGTATTCAAAGAAAAATGTCATTTTTTTTGAGATAAATGATCGGATGTTTATTTCATAATTAAGAGGAAGAAGGTATGCCATTAATAATGAAAAACAACATCAGCCAAATGGACACGACGACCACGCTTACAGGACCATATCCTTTTCATGATATTTTCCATAACCAAATCGCAAAGTGGCTGCCCTATGTCTTCGATAGCCTCACGAATTCAATCTTTGAGGTCTTGAATCGACGAAGGACTGTTGGCGTAGACCTTATCTTTCACGTGGCTCCAAAGGAAGAAGTCGCAAGGTGTTAAATCACAACATCTCGGTTTCCCGTAAAAGAGCAATGGTTTCGTTACTTGTGTGGCACGTTGTTGAAAGTAAACGTTGTTCTGATCAATACCATCCAACTCCGACCATAAAAAGCGCAATCCATTCACCGTAACTGTTGATCCAACTTCATTTTCGAAAAAGTAAGGTCCGCCGGGCCATATACTGCACCAAACAGCCACACGCTGAGGAAGGAGAGGCTTCTCAACAATATCTCTTGGGTTTTCCGAGCCCCAGATGCGACAATTATGCTTGTTGACGTAGCCACCGATGTGGAAATGGGCCTCATCAGTCAAGATGATTTTTCGATGGAATTCCGGATCATTTTCATTCATCTCAAGGACCCAATCAGCAAAGACACGACGTTGTTGATGATCGGCCGGCTTGAGTTCTGGTCTTAACTGAAGCCTCAAGACCCAAGTCTTTATGCAAAATACGGTGTAAAATGCCCAATTCTTAAGAACAATGGGTTTTCTTCAACACTTTGGGCTACAGCAGCAATATTCTCAGTCTTGAGCGACGTGCGCCGGTTTTATTCTTCACATCACTAACTTGTCCCAACAACTCGAATTTTTCCACAAATTTCTGTATTGCGGTCCGTCAAGGTGCTTCACGACTACCCAGAAACGCTTTAGTTTTGCGAACTGTGACCGCAAGATTTTCACCATTTTTGTAGTGAATTTTAATAATTTCAATGCGTTGTTGAAGCGTGTATCGTTCCATTTTTATAACCTACACCACTTCGTGGAATAGTTGGTAATGGCGTAATTTCTACTTGTCAAATGTCAAAGAATAAAAGCTTCAAAAGTGACAGCTACCGAAATACCGGGTGGTGATTCAAAATAACACCTTATGTTGGAAAACTCTGTACTACCCAACACGCAAAGTAATACTAAAACGATTCGAAATCGTATCGCCTAGAAGAAAAATGATATTAACAATCATATTCGTATTGCGGAAGTTACCCCCCTTAGAGAAGTTAGTGGGGCCAGGGCGATACGCCAAGGCAATACGAAAGCAATACTTCCGGATGATAAATCGGCGATATTGCCAAAATATCACCTGGATGATAAAAACGGGATATCGCCAGATAACCACCTGGAAGACAAAAAAAGCAATTTTTCACATTTTCATATTTTAATTCAAGCAAAACTAATAATTACAAGAAGAGGTGAATGAAGAACTACAATAAGAAAGTAAATGACAATAAAACAAAACAAGTTGCAATTTAAATGGATGAAATTATTACAAAAAGCTATGTTAAATTTTACCACTGCTGTTTTCGCCTAATTTCGTTTGTTAATTCGGTAATTCTATATGGCTCTCAAATTGACATTTTCGCACTTGCGTTTTGGAAAGAACCAAACACGTACCTGAAAATAAAACAAATAAAATGTATAAATACAAGCTGTATTATTCAAATTTTCCTTGCAGACCTTTAATTGCAGAAATAAAGTTACGTTTTTGAATCGATGGCTTTTCCTTGGTTCGCATCTTAATAAATTTGACATTCAACCCGTCAGATAACACCCATTTGAGAGCGTGTCTAGTACAGACGTCAGTTTCACCACTTCCAATTTATTTTAAAAAAACATTGTCTGTACGAATAGCAAAAAATGAATGTATGATAAAATATAACAATTATAAACTTACCAATTGTCTTCCTATCAGATAAGTTTAAAACTTCCTATCGAATTCATTATTCTTGAAGAAAATCTTCTTCTTGAAGAAAATCTTCTGCCGCCTTTCATCACGCGAGTTTATTTTTCAATATTTAACCATAAAATATGCACGGTTTTCCAATAAAAAGACAATTTTCCTTATTGTTTGCCAAACATTCATTTGAAATATGACAACTGAATCAATTCTTTTCAATATTGCCAATATTTCTCCAAGATGAAAAAAGGAAAAAAATAATTTTTATGAATTTCTTCCAAATGATAAATGGAAGATATTGCCGCAATATCCCCTTGGTGATATATCGCCCAAATGTTTGTAGGGTAGGTTTTATTTTCTGGCAATTGTTTGTTGAGTTAAAAATTCGCAAAAACTAAAAAGTTATATAATTTAAAAATATTTCAAGAAATTCGTTTTGACCTTCATGTCTAATGAATCGCCTTCAGACAAAAATTAGGTTAATTAGCCGCAAGCTAAGACGAAATTTTGAATTGTTCCTACTACATTAGGGCATACTGATGGCACTGACATTTAAAATTTAAATCGACAACATTTCGCGAAATTCACCCATACATGTGTGCGATTTCGTCTTTAATTTATCACTTTTCAAAATTAAAAGCAATTTCAAGTGTCCTTGTCTCTATCATTAGTGTCATTATGAGGACTAATCACCCGGAAAAAGAGGAACAATTAAGTGTCTTAATTGTCACTTAGCAACATCTCACATCATTTATTTATTTTGTCCTCCTTCGACCCCGTAATGCTGTAACCATTTCCAAAATTATATGCAAATCGTTGTACTCTAATTTTGTTGTATTTGGAGAACTTTCACTGCTTATTGCTGTGCGGCGCACTTGTACTTGGCCAAGTGTTCATTTCACTCCCACACCGACGTGGCCACACAATTAAGCACCAGTAATAGCTCACCTTTAGAAACCCTCGGTAATTTGCACATTTACGCATAAAAACGAAGGCCAACACGACAGAAATTTGTAACAATTTCAGCAAAACAAGGACATTACATGAGCAGTAACAACGCAAGGCAACACAAACGTTGCCTGCACGACTACAAACACCAACAGTGCTCCAACATTTGTTTAGTGTTTACCCCTCCGGCAGTCGCTAAAGCCGTTCACATCACCATCACCACCAATAATGAAAATTCAAGTGATATTCTGAAAAAAACATTATGTTCCCATATGGCACACGAATTGCATGTAACAGGAAAGTGTGATGTACACTAGAATGACTGGATTACATCTTACCGGAGTGAGGCTGTGTAATATCATCGGAGCCGTGTGAGCTGGAAATGACCTACAGTAGCACAAATATTAAATCCAACCGTTACAAGGACACTACAATAAGTAGCCAATCTGAACATGAAAACACAACGTTATTTTTTTCAAAATTTCATTTTATAGTTTTTTCGTTTGCTTTATTTCGATCTGTAACATTTTCTATTGGAATTGAACAGGATGTGTCCTCAGTTTCCATTTGATGATGTATCTTTGTTTAACCCTCTAACCCTCAAAAGTGTCTTTTTACTCAATAATTGCTTATTTTTACAAAAAGAATCTTATAATGGTACTTCGAAACGCAGAGGGACATGCATGGGGCTTTGTTCATTGCACACTGTTTTAAATAAATTCATAATTATAATAATAATAGTCCATTACTTTAGATAAATATTTTTTCATTTCCAAAAATCGTTATGTTTTGGGTCAACGCTTGAATGTAGACTCCTAATTTCATGATTCTAGTTACATTTATTCTTTTTATACCTTACACCACAGGGTATAATGACTTTGTGCGTTTGTTAGTAACACCCAAAAGAAAACGAGAGAGACCCATCGTTTATTATACCGATCGACTTAGAATCACTTTTTGAGTCGATTTAGCAATGTCCGCCCGTCTGTCCATCTATTCTTGTAATCAGTGTACAGGTCACAATTGTTGCTAGAACTAAATGAAACGTTACACGACGAAGTTTTTAGGATAAGGACGAACGCTATTTAATTTGAAGAAAATCGGTTCAGATTTAGACATAGCTCCCATACAAAGTTTGCTCCCGATTTTACTCTTTCCGCTCCAGAAACTACATATTTGAACACATAATCTTCCAGTCTGGCAAAACGCTATATATTTTAACTAGAAATAGCTCTGGTAAAACTAGGAGAGATCGTTTCAGATATATACACATATATATAGCTCCAATATAAATTTCGCCACTGAATTGATTATTTCCGCTCTAGCAAAAGCATATTTGAACAGATTTTCTTCAAATTTGGCAAACAAGGTTATATTTCAACTAAAAACATATATGGCGAAAGTGGGTCACATCGGTTCAGGATTATATATAGCTACTATCAGGGCCGTGCGCAGGATTTTCCCCTGGGAGAATTACATTATTACAAAAAATAAAGTAAGTCTATGGCGCAATGATAAATGATGTTAATTTGATTACCTTTGATTACGTGAGCGTGTGGCACCATTCATATTTTATTACCAGGATCTTCGAGATATATTTCGATATATTCATCGGCAAAATTGCATTTTAGTAATCCGTCTATCAGTACACTCAAAGGAATTTGTCAGTAAAAGAAAGCAGAAAGTCTTCTGAAAGAGCAGATTTTCTGCTGAAAAAAGAGACAGCAGATTTGCTGATATGGTGAACAGCTGTTCGCGTTTTTAGAAATATAGAAAAAAATTTTAAGCATATGTACAGAACAATATAACTATTTAAATATACATATTAACAAACCGTTTTTGAATAGAAGTTATAATAAAGCAATTTATTACCATATTCTCCCAAACTAATATAAAAGGAAATTCGAGCTAAACTCGCTTACTTGTGCATTTGTTTGTAACACCCAAAAGGAGGCGAGATGGACCCATTGTTACCGATCGACTTAGAATCACTTTTTGAATCGATTTGGCAATGTCCGTCTGTCTGTCCATCTATTCTTGTAATCACGATATAAGCCGCAATTGTAGACAGAACCAAATGAAACTTGGCACAACGAAGTTTTTCAAGCTAAGCACGAACGCTATTTAATTTGAAGAAAATCGGTTCAGATTTACATATAGCCCCCATACGAATCTCACTCCCGATTTGACTTTTTTCACTCTAGAAACCACAAATTGTATCAGATTGTCTTCAGATTTGGCAAAACATATTATGTTTTACTAGAAACACCGGTAGTAAAAATGTGTTAGATCGGTTCAGATCTATATATATAGCTCCCATACAAATTTCGCTCCCGGGCGGTGCCGACTATGTGATACACTCTATTTCCTATCCGAATACAATTCAATTCGGTAAAAAAGTGAAAACGGGACGAATTTTTGTATGTTTCCTAATCATAGGATCCAATTTGTCAAGTCAAAAAAAAATATTTGTATCTTGGCTATATACAAACATGGAATAAAGTGACTAACTTTCATAATATGATCTTCCACGAACGTGTTTGAACGTGTTTTGCTCACTTTGAAGAAATTCGGTGAAAATTCGCGGTTTCGGGGGCGGAAAAAGGGAGCAAAATTTGTATGGGAGCTATATGTAACTCTGAATCGATCTGAACCATTTTCACCATGGGTGTTTCTAGTTGAAATATAAGATATTTTGAAAGATTTGAAGAAGATCTGTTAAAATATGTGGTGTATAGAGTGTAAAAAGTGAAATCGGGAGTGAAATTTGTGTGGGAGCTATATATAAATATGAACCGATTTGACCCATTTGCACCATGGCTATTTATAGAACAAATATAAGATATTTCGCATAATTTGAAGAGGATCTGTTAAAATATGTGGAAAAAGACAAATCGGGAGCGAAATTTGTATGGGAGCTATATATAAATCTGAACCGATCTAACACATTTTTACCACAGGGTTTTCTAGTTGAAATATAAGATGTTTAGCCAATTTTGAAGAACATCTGTTGTAATATACCACATATGAAAGTGAAAAGAGTCAAATCGGGAGTGAAATTCGTATGGGGCTATATCTAAATCCTTATCCCGAAAAACTTCGTTGTGCAAAGTTTAATTTGCTTCTGTCAACTATTGCGACCTGTATCGTGATTACAAGAATAGATGGACAGACAGACGGACATTGCGAAGTCGATTCAAAAAGAGATTCTAAGTCGATCGGTATACTTAACAATGGGTCTATATCCCTTCCATTTGGGTGTTGCAAACAAATGCACAAAGACATAATACTCTCGTGGAGTGTATAACTAGGAACACCTATGGTGAAAGTGGGCAAGATCGGTTCAGATTTAGATATAGCCCCAATACAAAGGTTGTTCCCGAATTTCGATTTCACTTTTTTTACAGAATTGAATTGTAATAGGATAGAAAGTGGAGTGTATCATATAGTCGGCTCCGTTAGATTTTAGCCTTTCCTTACTTGTTATAAATTGTCTCCTCTATACTCCGTCTAGGGGAGTGGCCCTATTTAATTTTTTTTGCAAAAAATATTGTTTTTATTTTGTAACACCCAAAAGGAAAGAATATAGATCCATCGTGAGCGACTTAGAATCACTTTCGGTCTGTCTGTCCGTCAGTGTGATCATCTATATTTGTAATCAAAGTACAGGTCACAAATATTGTCCAAACTTAACAAAATTAACGCTATTTAATTTGAAACATATCGGTTCAGATTTAGATATTGCTCCCATACAAATGTTGCTCCCTATTTGACTTTTTCTGCTCTATAAGTCACTTAATTGAAACGATTTTAATAAAATTTTATACAACGCCTTATATCTAAGTTAGAAACATCTGTGGTGGGTCAAATCGGCTCAGATTTATATATAGCTCCCATACAAATGTCGCACCCGATTTGACTTTTTGCTAAAAACCACATAATTTGATCAAATTTGGTACAACACCTAATATTTTAACTAGAAACATCTGTGATAAAAATGTGTCAAATAGTTTCAGATTTAGATATAGCTCCCATAAAAATGTCGCTCCCGATTTGAGGTTAACCGCTGTAGAAACCACATACCTTGACCTACTTTCTTCAAATTCGCCAGGACATCTTATAAAGGGTGATTTTTTAAGAGCTTGATAACTTTTTTAAAAAAAAAAACGCATAAAATTTGCAAAATCTCATCGGTTCTTTATTTGAAACGTTAGATTGGTCCATGACATTTACTTTTTGAAGATAATTTCATTTAAATGTTGACCGCGGCTGCGTCTTAGGTGGTCCATTCGGAAAGTCCAATTTTGGGCAACTTTTTCGAGCATTTCGGCCGGAATAGCCCGAATTTCTTCGAAAATGTTGTCTTCCAAAGCTGGAATAGTTGCTGGCTTATTTCTGTAGACTTTAGACTTGACGTAGCCCCACAAAAAATAGTCTAAAGGCGTCAAATCGCATGATCTTGGTGGCCAACTTACCGGTCCATTTCTTGAGATGAATTGTTCTCCGAAGTTTTCCCTCAAAATGGCCATAGAATCGCGAGCTGTGTGGCATGTAGCGCCATCTTGTTGAAACCACATGTCAACCAAGTTCAGTTCTTCCATTTTTGGCAACAAAAAGTTTGTTAGCATCGAACGATAGCGATCGCCATTCACCGTAACGTTGCGTCCAACAGCATCTTTGAAAAAATACGGTCCAATGATGCCACCAGCGTACAAACCACACCAAACAGTGCATTTTTCGGGATGCATGGGCAGTTCTTGAACGGCTTCTGGTTGCTCTTCACTCCAAATGCGGCAATTTTGTTTATTTACGTAGCCATTCAACCAGAAATGAGCCTCATCGCTGAACAAAATTTGTCGATAAAAAAGCGGATTTTCTGCCAACTTTTCTAGGGCCCATTCACTGAAAATTCGACGTTGTGGCAGATCGTTTGGCTTCAGTTCTTGCACGAGCTGTATTTTATACGGTTTTACACCAAGATCTTTGCGTAAAATCTTCCATGTGGTCGAATAACACAAACCCAATTGCTGCGAACGGCGACGAATCGACATTTCACGGTCTTCAGCAACACTCTCAGAAACAGACGCAATATTCTCTTCTGTACGCACTGTACGCATTCGTGTGGTTGGTTTAATGTCCAATAAAGTAAACTGAGTGCGAAACTTGGTCACAATCGCATTAATTGTTTGCTCACTTGGTCGATTATGTAGACCATAAATCGGACGTAAAGCGCGAAACACATTTCGAACCGAACACTGATTTTGGTAATAAAATTCAATGATTTGCAAGCGTTGCTCGTTAGTAAGTCTATTCATGATGAAATGTCAAAGCATACTGAGCATCTTTCTCTTTGACACCATGTCTGAAATCCCATGTGATCTGTCAAATACTAATGCATGAAAATCCTAACCTCAAAAAAATCACTCTTTATTTACACTAGAAACATATATGGTAAAAGGTTCAGGTTTATATATAGCTCCTATACAAATGTCGTTCACGATTTTCACTGAATTGAAATGTAGTGGAGTAGAAAGTGTAGGGTATTATCGGCCTCGACCGACTTTAGGCTTTCCTAACTTGTTTTAACACTAGAATACTTATGGGCAAATTCGTAAAAAATTAATTACTCAACGTACTTTTTTATCAAAAAAGTTCATTTTGACATGGAATGGTGAACGTGTTAGCTTCGCCTCAATATTACTTAACAAAAGTCACACATATTTTAGTGGGGCGACAACACATTGTGTGCCACCGTCAATTTGACTTTGTTGTTTGTTGCAAATTATAATCTATATCCCTAAAACAACAATGACACATTTCAGCATAGCGTACAACTGCGCACACAATACTATCAACGTCACAATGTTTTCCATCACGTTGGCGATATGTTTTTGTTGGCAGCCATTATATCTGTTTGGTTTTTGAAAGCCGCTGATGTATGTGAGCGTAGAAGCGCTCATACGTCCATGTACCAAAGTACGTCCGCATGGTACGCGTATGCATGGGCAGGTGTATGTTTTAGCGTAGAAGCAGCGCTAATAAAATGACGCATATTTAATCTTCATTAACAAGTAGCCAAAAAAAGCCTTCCTTTACACCTTCCTTTACATATGAACGGGGTGACTAGGTGTGTGTAAGCTACGCACAGTGTCATGAGAGTGAACTAGAACTAGAACTTTATGTAACTTTTGAATTTGTGAATTTTTATGTATTTCAATATATCCATATACGATAAAAAATATCAATTTAATATTGTTTTTTTTTTTTCATGTGTTCGGTAATAAAGGGTGGTTAAATTTTAAGGGCCAATGTTGATTTTGAATAAAACACAAATTATTTAGGAAATTATTGTCCTTTATTTTTATTATGATAATATTGGTATGGTTCAATTATATATGGAACTAAATATCGCCCACGACCTCGGCGGCACACCTCCATCCGATGGTCCAAATTTTCGATGACGCCGAGGCAAAAGAGCCATTGTTTCGTTAGCTGTGTGGCAAGTGGTACTGTCCTGTTGAAACCTCATATCGTCCACATCCATATCTTCCAATTCGGGCCATAAAAAGTTCGTTATCATCTCACGATAGCGAAGACCATTCACAGTAACTGCCTGACCGGTCTCATTTTGGAAAAAAATACGGCCCGATGATGCCACCAGCCCATAAGCAGCACCAAACAGTCACTCTTGTGGGTGCCTTGCTTTTTCGACAATCACTCTTGGATTATCATTCGACCAAATGCGGCAAGTCTGCTTATTGACGAACCACTGAGGTGAAAATGTGCCTCATCACTGAAGATGATTTTCGTCGAAAATTGATTTTTGCATTTTGATTCGAACACCCATTTTCATAATAAGCCTGAATAACTTTAACGCGTTGCTCGATTGTGTATCTTTCCATGGTTCAAATTGAGTTAGTCTGAAATTAAGAAATGTGAAATGAAATGCAGAAAAAACTTGACGTTTAGGTGCGGTTCACATTCAAAATATATAGAAAATCAATTAAATTGTTCACTAAATAAACAACAAAAAAAACTAAAAAATAATATCGTCGAATGAATATTTCTTTTTTGTAACCATTCTTTACTATAGTGCTAAGAAAATCCGAAGAAAACGGGTACAATATTCATATCAAAAATTCCCCATCTTTCAAATCCCGCCCATTTGTATATTGTCTAAGCAAGTTAAAAATAAATTAACTCACACAGCAATATAGAAATCTCGGTGTCGAATATACTCTAAAACTGGTTTTAATTTCGTATGGGAAGAGTCAGGGCCACTTTCCGCCCATCTTTGTGTCGAATATACTCTAAAACTGGTTTTAATTTCATATGGGAAGTGTCACGACCATTTTCCGCTCATCTTTGCACAACTATTCACACTGGATCTACTCACACAATTTTTCAGCACTCTAGGTGTTATAGAGCTGAATATATTCAATAATAGGTTTTAACTTCGTATGGGAGCTAGCATCCTTGGGGGAAGAAAGAAAGAGAGAACATGTGTATGGATGTGATAAGAACTTAATTTTTCTTAGGACCTGATAATATGTGTGAAACAATTCTAAAAACATGATTAAAGGCATAGTGGATTTCCTTTTTTTACCAAAACTTCAGGGTGATACCAGAAGGGGTGTCACAATATCGCCCATATTGTAAGTTAATGCAACGTCTATAAAAACTTTGCCAAATATCAAATTTGGGAGTATTAGCATAATCCGTATATGGTAATAATGATTACGTATGTTTATGAATTGTGTGGTAAAATTGTATTGGAGCTATATATATATATATATATATATATATATATATATCTGACCCATTTTCACCAGAGATGTTTTTAGTTGAAATATAAGTTGTTTTGCCAAATTTGAAGAAAATCTGTCAAAGTTTGTGGTTTCTAGAGCGGAAAGAGACACCCAAAAGGAAGCGAGATAGACCCATTGTTAAGTATACCGATCGACTTAGAATCACTTTCTGAGACGATTTAGCAATGTCCGTCTGTCTGTCCATCTATTGTTGTAATCAAATTACAGGTCGCAATTATAGTCCGATGTTAACAAAAATTGGCACAAGTAAGGTTTGTGGATCAAGGACGAACGCTATTTAATTTGAGGCAAATCGGTTCAGATTTAGATATAGCCCCCATACAAATGTCGCTAACGATTTGACATTTTCCGCTCTAGAAACGACATATTGTACCCCATTTTCTTTAAATTTGGCACAACATCTTATAATTTAACTAAAAACACCTATGCAAAAATTCGGAAAGATCGGTTCAGATTTAGATATAGTCCCCATACAAATGCCGCTCCCGATTTGACATTTTCCGCTCTAGAAACCACATATTGTACCCGATTTTGTTTTAATTTGGCACAACATCTTATAATCCAACTAGAAACACCTATGCCGAAGGTGTGTAAGATCGGTTCAGATTTAGATATAGCCCCCATACAAATGTCGGTCCCGATTTTGTATTTTCCACTCTAGAAACCACATATTGTACCCGATTTTCTTTAAATTTTTCACAACATGTTATAGTCCAACTAGAAACACGTCTGGCTTAAATGGACTAGATCGGTTCAGATTTAGACTTAGCCCCATACCAATGTCGGTCCCGATTTCGTATTTTCCACTCTAGAAACCATATAATGTACCCTATTTTCTTTAAATTTGGCACAACATATTATCATCCAACTAGAAACACCTGTGGCTAAAGCGGGCTAGATCGGTTCAGATTTAGATATGGTCCCATACAAATGTCGGTCCCGATTTGGCATTTTCCACTCTAGAAACCACATATTGTACCCGATTTTCTTTAAATTTGGCACAACATCTTATAATCCAACTAGAAACACGTGTGGCTAAAGTGGACTAGAACGCTTCAGATTTAGATATAGGCTCCATTCAAATGTTGACTTTTGCCGCTCTAGAAATCACATATTTTCTTTAAAATTGGCACAACATTTTATAATCCAACGAAAAACACCTATGGTGAAAGTGGGTAAGATCGGTTCAGATTTAGATATAGCCCCAATACAAATGTTGCTCACAAAGTTTAACCGATTTTGGCCAAACTATACATATTATATTTCACCTATTTCGTTCCACATTTCAATATACCCCACACAAATGTCCTTTCCGATTTAACATTTTTTGTCAAACACATACATTTACAGGATACAAAAAACCTTCCCGTTTTCACTTTTTCACCGAATTGAATTGTATTCGGATGGAAAGTTGAGTGTATCATAGAGTCGGCCCCGCCAGACTTTAACCTTTCCTTACTTGTTTTTTTCTGAAAGGTAAAATGTAGTTTTAATAGAACTTACTAAGAGATTACATGTTTCTAAAATAAGGTACTTTTACTTATCCGCATAGCCATCTCTTATAGATCGACCACAACTAAGTTTATGTATGTAAAATCACAACACTGTGCACAGTTCCAAACGGTACTTTATGTGTGTGTGTGGTTATGTTATAGGTAGACTACAGCCATTACCCGAGTTACGTTGTCACAGAGAAGGGATCGTGATTGGTGGGCGGTGCATAAAATTCAGCTTTGAAGGACTGTGCACTCACTGTTGACTTTAAAAAGGTTTCTTCTCCGCTTGAGTTTCTAAACAGACATTTTCATCATTTAATTTACATACAGACACACACACACCTATATTATATACATACTAACATACATACATGTTATACTAACTGCCAAAGTAATTTCTGTTATTTCTATGGTTAAGGGTATGTGCGGAGCATGTGTGTGTATTTGTTAATGCAAGGATGTGTTAGTTGGGATGACGACTGACGTGGGCTTTCTGAGTAGTTGTTGAGTGTTTAAAGTGGCCTTTTGTCTGTATAAAATTGAGGCGCTTGGTTAGTGTGAATGGGTGGTATGGGTGGATGTATCTGCGTGTGTGTGTGAGTGTTTGCATTTCCGCTGTGTAGTTAATGCATGTCACGCATTTGTTACATGTTCCCTCATACAACGTAAGGTTTGTGTATTGTTCATGAGTGTGTGTGTGTTCGCGAGTGTTAGTGTGCATGCCTTAATTCCTCGCATGAGTGTACTTACAGCGGTGTATTTAAAGGTAGCAACGTGGCGAAAGGGTAATGAATGGATAAATTTCATACACAAGAGTATCAGCAAGATTAATGTTGCCCTAAGAGATAGGGTCACGCCCTCTTGTTTCATACCGCCCATTTTTTATGCAACTATGCATATCGCAATAATCGCATATTGCAATAAAATAACAAATCTGTGATGTTAATATTCTAATGTTTTATTTATTGTGTGAGAAAATTTTAATATACATTATTGTTGAGTTGACGATCCACCTATAGGGTGGATTTTAAATTTCTCTTTTAACTGCTATAAACTCAGGCAACGATGTATATGTCTACATGTGTACTTTATTAGCTGAAAGCATACTTAAATTATTTACAAAGGTATTTTTGAAACGTTTATAGAATTTACGTGGGTTTATATTTGTCGAAAATTTTTCGTTTCGCACACAACACGCTCACATGCTTGGATTTCTGAGCGCATGAAAACATTGTTTTGCCATAAATTTATAGTAGCGCTTATAATTTTAAAACTAATATACATAAATTGCCGATTCGCTGTCGGAATCATATTGGGGCGAATTTCATTTTAATTAAACCTTTATGTGTGTCGGTATTCGGCATACATGTAGGCAAGTTTTGATGTAAGTAATCCTTGGACGATGGTTTGAGAGATATTACATAATTTCTTGAGTAAATGGTATTACGTAACATTTGGTTTATAATTGTGTTATTATACATGCAGAGACGATTAGGTAATTGTAAATTGTTTAGGGGGCAAAACTGGAAAATCGCCTACACACAGAATAACCTCATTTCTCAAACTTCGCATTCAAATATTACTATTTGCTTAGAATTATTGATCGCAATCATTTAGTTTATTATACTCTACACCATTTCGTGGGATAGGGTATTAAAAGTTAGTTACACGCCAAATGTTTGTAACACCAAGAAATAATCGAGCTAGACCCACTTTCAAGTATATCGATAAACTTAGAATCACCAGCTGAATCGATTTAACGATGTCTGTCTGTCCGTAAAAGTGGAGCATAACGGAAAGTTATTGTCCACGCTCATATATTGCTTACGATTTGTTTACATAGCATTCAAGATTCAACTTATTGCAGACAGTCTTGATAAAAGATCGTTATATTTTTCCCTAGACACAGCTACAATGCCAAGATATAGATATATATCATCTTGATGAAAATTATTATTATTATAATTATTATTCAATCAATTGATGGTAATATTTTCCCCAAACTTAGTTTAAGTTCGAAGATGGGCGAAAGTGTCACGCCCCTTCAGGTACCTCTCACACAAATGAGCCATATTCCCATGTCAAATTAAAACTAATGTAACTTCTACACGGACATTCGGAATTGGCTATATTTATACACTCCACGAGAGTATTATGGCTTTGTGCATTTGTTTGTAACACCCAAAAGGAAGCGAGTTAGACCCATTGTTAAGTATACCGATCGACTTAGAATCACTTTCTGAGTCGATTTAGCAATGTCCGTCTGTCCTTCTGTCTGTCTGTCCATCTATTGTTGTAATCAAATTACAGGTCGCAATTATAGTCCGATCTTAACAAAAATTGGCACGAGCAAGTTTTGTTGAGCAAGGACAAACGCTATTTAATTTGGGGCAAATCGGTTCAGATTTAGATATAGCCCCCATACAAATGTCACTCACGATTTGGCATTTATCGCTCTAGAAACCACATATTGTGCCCAATTTTCTTTAAATTTGGCACAACATCTTATAATCCAACTAGAAACACCTATGCAAAAATTGGATAAGATCGATGTAGATTAAGATATAGCCCCCAAACAAATGTGGCTCCGATTTGACTTTTGCCGCTTTAGAAACCACATATTGTACTCGATTTTCTTTAAATTTGGCACAACAGCTTATAATCCAAGTAAAAAACCTAGTGTGAAAGTGGCTAAGATCGGTTCAGATTTAGATATAGCGCAAATACAAATGTTGCTCCCAAATGTTTAACCGATTTTGGCCAAACTAAACATATTATATTTCACCTATTTCGTTCCAGATTTCAATATACCCCCATACAAATGTCCTTTCCGATTTAACATTTTTTGTCAAACACATACAGTAGGGGAGTGGCAAAACCCGCCATGATTAGTACAGTTTACATGATTTAAAACATTTTCAAATACCAAACAAGTAAGGAAAGGCTAAAGCCGGGTGGGGCCGACTCTATGATACACTCCACTTTCAATCTGAATACAATTTAATTCGGTGAAAAAGTGAAAAAGGGAAGGATTTTTGTATCCTGTAAATGTATGTGTTTGGATTATAACTTGGATTATAAGCTGTTGTGCCAAATTTAAAGAAAATCTAGTACAATATGTAGTTTCTAAAGCTGCAAAAGTCAAATCGGAGCCACATTTGTATTGGGGCTATATCTAAATCTGAACCGATTTGTCTCAAATTAAATAGCGTTCGTCCTTATCTCGAAAAACTTCGATGCGCAAAGTTGCATTTGGTTCTGTGTACAATTGCGACCTGTATCGTGATTACAAGAATAGATGGACAGACAGACGGACATTGCTAAATCGACTCAAAAAGTGATTCTAAGTCGATCGGTATAATTAACAATGTCTCCCTTCCTTTTGGGTGTTACAAACAAATGCACAAAGACATAATACTTTCGTGGAGTGTATAAAAAGTCATGCATACAAAATCATTTTAGCCACATCTCCCGCGAAAATGTAGCAGAAATATCCAATTCGTTTTTTTTTTGTTTACCATGCTCTACCGAAATACCCAAACTTTTTGTCGAAAAAGATCGATCTTCCAAAAAAACATGGACCAATTTTAACCCCAGTAATGACGTGTAATTTTGCTATTTAAGAGGAAAGATCATTTACAACTTTGGTGTCATCTTTGACCCCCACGGAAATTGTCCGGCACATTTTTTCGTAGAACATTTTAATCCTTAAATGTCCTTTTTGAAAGGACTTTTCTGATTTCCTCGAAAAATAGGTCAAATTGACCCATAAAGAGGGAAGAGAGAGGGTTAAATATTCCACTAAAATAATCCTCATAAGATTCCACAACATAGTTCTGACAATAAGAATTTGCACAGACCTTAACTTACAACACTTTTTTCGCTTAGTATAATGCTACATATAAAAAGAAAATTTTGACCCGCGATAAAAAGAAACTTAGACCAGCTGGACTATAAGTTTATTCTACAAAAATTATCTACTCAGCATGCCCTTTCAGAATTGTAGGGTTCTACTCTGTTACAAAAATGCTGTTGGACAGTGTAATTATTCTCGTATTCTCGGGCATATTTTAGATACACATGAGGATGTATTGTACCTCCTAAAAGTAGTTTATGTGTAAACACGCAGACACAAACACGAAGTTTTTTTACGTAGCCGGCCGGGGTTAAGGATTTTCTCCTGTGGGGTATGTCCAAAAGCGGCTACGCAGACTAAAGTTTTTTTGCGTAGCCGGCCTTCGGCCGGGGTTTAAGATTTTCTCCTCTGGGATATGTCCAGACCCGGCTACGCAGACTAAAGTTTTACTGTGTAGCCGGCCTTCGGCCGGGGTTAAAGATTTTCTCCTCTGGGGTATGTCCAAAACCGGCTACGCAGACTAAAGTTTTTTTACGTAGCCGGCCTTCGGCCGGGGTTTAAGATTTTCTCCTCTGGGGTATGTCCAAAACCGGCTACGCAGACTAAAGTTTCCTTGCGTAGCGATTCTTTATAAATTAATTTCTCACTGTTTTTCATTTGCACAACTTTGTTTTCTAATATAAAAATATGAGCCCTAAAAGGGCTCATATTTTTGCGTATGATCCTGTCTGCATGCAAAATACGTATCGCCATATCTGTAATATTTCCAGATAATGGGCTCTTTTGTAGAAAGTTCGACTAAAAAATCGTAAATATTGAATTTGGCTAGCAATGGGTTATCGGATCGAAAAAACATATATATCGTTTTAAAGGTGTTGCGATAAGCTTTCTATCGAGGAATATATCTACGAACTTTCAGGGCCCATAACTCGGGAAATATGGGCCGCCACCAAAAGTTGTACGCATGGTATGATTTTTGGACAAAATGGAGCTCTTGTGGTAAACTAGATATAAGCCAAATTTGTATACCCTCCACCTATAGGATGGGGGTATACTAATTTTGTCATTCCGTTTGTAACACCTTGAAATATCGACCTGAGACCCTATAAAGTATATATATTCTTGATCGTCATAAAATTCTAAGACGATCTAGCCATGTCCGTCCGTCCGTCTGTCCGTCTGTTGAAAGCACGCTAGCATCTAAACGAAAGGAGCTAGAACGTTCAAATCTTCCATAAATGCGTCTTATAGTCGTAGATCGGTTGGGATTGAAATGGGGCGAAATCGGCCCACAAGGACTAAAAATACCCATAATAATCCCTAATATTTTACCGTATTTAAGCATGTTATTTGAATATGTCTGTTTATATTTGCTTGATATTTGGTATGCGCATTCCCCCTACAGCAAAAACGTGCACCATAAAGTGATTCTTATTTGTAGGGGGTAAAATGGGGCAAAAAAGGGATAAAATGGTACATATTAAACGACAACAGCTAGAAACACGAAATTCGGTGTATACATTCCTCTAATTAAGTAGATACATAATGTAAAAGCATTTTTTCCAAATTCGTACTTTTAAGGGGTAAAATGGGAGTAGAGGGATAAAAATGGTACCAACCAAACGGCTGTACCTAGAATAATGAAATTCGGTATATACATTCCTCTGATTGCATAGCCAAGTAAAATACACGGATTTTTCAAAATTCGTACTTTTTGGGGTTAAAATGAAAAAGGGGATAAAAATAGTACCAATCAAATGACCACAGCTAGAGTCATGTAATTTGGAGTATTCATTCCTCTGACTGCGTAAACACGGAAAATAAACTGATTTTTCGAAATTCGTACTTTTTGGGGTCAAAATGGAAAAAAGGGATAAAAATAGTACCAACCAAATGACCGCAGCTAGAGTCATGAAATTCGGTCTATACATTCCTTTGACTACGTAGACATGAAAAATAAAAGGTTTTTTTTCCAAATTCGTACTTTCAAGGGATACAATGGGTACGTAGGGATAAAAATAGTACCAACCAAACGGCTACACCTGGAATAATGAAATTCGGTGTATTCCTTTGATTGCGTAGACACTTAAAATAAACAGATTTGTCTAAATTCGTACTTTTTGGGGTTAAAAACAAAAAATGGGATACAAATAGTACCAATCAAATGACCGCAGCTAGAGTCATGAAATTCGGAGTATACATTTCTCTGACTGCGTAGACACGGAAAATAGACGATTTTTTCGAAATTCGTACTTTTTGGGGTTAAAATGGAAAAGGGGATACAAATAGTACCAACCAAATGACCACAGTTAGAGTCATGCAATTCGGAGTATACATTCCTCTGAATGTGTAGACACGAAAAATAATCGGATTTTTCGAAATTCGTACTTTCAAGAGATACAATGCTACAGGGGGATAAAAAAAGTACCAACTAAACGACTACAGCTAGAATGATGAAATTCTAATTGCGTAGAAATGTCAAGGGGGTAAAAATGGTACCAACCAAATGGGCGCAGCTGGAATCATGGAATTCGGTGTATACATTCCTCTGAGTGTATAGACACGCAAAATAAAAAGTTTTTTTCCAAATTCGTACTTTTTCTTTAACGGCAAAAATTGGTTGAATGCTGAAGTTAGGTTATTTTGTACTTTGCACATGTACGTCTGATAATGGATTTTCAAAATTTGTGCTTTTGGAATTAAAATAGAATTGAAGTACAACCAACTGTAGCACCCACTATCTTCAAATATTTATGGTACTTAAGCTTTTTGAAAATATAAATATAAGAATATTTATTTTTTGATTTGAAATAGATAATGGTTTGATATAATTAAAATATTATATTTATTTATATAATTATTTTTTCAATATTTGTATTTGTTTTAGTTTGGCTATACGACAAATTTTATATTTTCCTGTAATATAGCTGCACTTCTACGAAAACCGACAACCTCTGTGGAATGCAATCCATGGTGGAGGGTATATAAAGTTCGACCCGGCCGAACTTAACGCCGTTTTTACTTGTTTTCTCTCAAAGTATTACAGATTTTGGTCTAATTTAGCAGAAAACGTTATATGTCAGCTGGAAACATACTAACTACACTTTCACTCTCGAAATTATTTTGCTATTTTATGGTCTCGATATCTTTATGAACTAAAGTAATTCACGTTCATCATATGTAACTCCAAACGCCGAATCGAGTGGAATATTTTCATCTAAACTTCGATGGGCATGTCCCACTTCCACAATAGATATTCCTAGGTCAAATATAACACAATGTAGTAATTCACACAATATACGGCTCCAATAAACAATTTGTATATCGCTAATAAGGCAACTTGTGCCGACGAAACATGCGAAGTTTCTATGTGAAATTTAACGTAATATGGAACATCTAAACACAGTCGAATGTAGTTCGGGACATTTAGAGCGACGAGAAGTGAAATCGGCGAAGCCATTTGTATACTGCCAAATTTGGTTAAAGTATGTGGTATCTAGAGTGAAAATATTTAAATCCGGAAGAACGGTTGTATGGGGTCTATATCAAAACATGGTCCCATATGCCCCGGTTTCAGCATAGATAAAACACGTTCTGTCAAATTTTACCAAAACTGGTTAAAGTATGATATGTCTAGAACTAAAAAAATCATTTGGTGGACGATATCTAAAAATCGACCTACATGCTTAAATTCAATAGCGTTCGTCTATGACCTACAAAAATCACCTGTGCTATGTTTTGATACGATTGGAAATGGGGTGAGCCATTTAAAATTTTAAATTAGAGTCGGCTATAATAAAATTACTGATTATTTTTTTAAATTTCTGATTTTATTGGAAAGGTTGGACTTTGTCATTTAATAATGGAACACAATATCATTCATACGCCTACCACAACTGGCTCGCCAGTACCTCATCTAATCAACCCAATTTTTCAGTACATGGCCCAATGATGCCGCCAGTCCAGAATCCACTTCAAACAGTGACTCTTTGTAGATGCATTGACTTCTCAATTGTCACGTATGGGTTCTCTGAACACCATGTGCGGCAATATAAATGTCAAATATAAACATGAAAAAAAAATGTTTTAGCTAGTGGAAACCCTATAAATGTGTGCTCCAAATTTGCAGTACTATTATCCACTAACAATAAATATTTATTTTTCAGCATTACCAAGCAAGGAAAGGCTAAAGTCGGACGGAGCCGACTATATGATACACTCCACTTGCTAATTCAATTCTGTAAAAAAGTGAAATCGGGAAGGATTTTTGTATCTTGTAAATGTATGTGTTTGACAAAAAACGTTAAATCGGAAAGGACATCTGCATGGGGGTATATTTAAACATGAAACGGCGTGACCCGCATTCACTATGTATATATAAGATGTTGTGCCAAATTTAAAGAAAATCGGGTACAATATGTGGTTTCTAAAGCGGAAAGAGTCAAATCGGGAGCGACATTTGTATGGGGGCTATATCTAAATCTGAACCGATCTAAACCGCTTTCGCCATATGTGTTTCTAGTTAGATTATAAGGTGTTAAGCCAAATTTGAAGAAAATCGGGTACTACATGTGCTTTATAGAGCGGAAAATGGCAAATCGGGAGCAACATTTGTATGGGCGCTACATTTAAATCTGAACCGATCTGACCGATTTCAACCATAGCTATTACCACTTCAATTATAGGGTACTGTGCCAAATTTGAAGCAAATGGAGTTTAATATGTGGTTTCTAGAGCGGAAAAAGTCAAATCGGGAGCGACATTTGAATGGGGCCTATATATAAATCTGAACCGATATGACCGATTTTCACCGTAGCTGTTTCCACTTCAATTATAGGGCACTGTGCCAAATTTGAAGCAAATCGAGTTCAATATGTGGTTTCTAGAGCGGAAAAAGTCAAATCGGGAGCGACATTTGTATGGGGGCTATATCTAAATCTGAACCAGTCTAACACATTTTCACCACAGGTGTTTCTAGTCGAAATATAAGATGTTTTGCCATATCTGAAGATAATCTGATACAATTTGCGGTTTCTAGAGCAGGGAAAATCAAATCGGGAGCGAAATTTGTATGGGAGCTGTATATAAATCTGAACAGATCTAACACATTTTTACCACAGGTGTTTCTAGTCGAAATATAAGATGTTTTGTCAAATATGAAGATAATTTTATACAATTTGTGGTTTCTAGAGCGGAAAAAATCAAATCGGGAGCGAAATTTGTATGGGAGCTATATATAAATCTGAACTGATCTAACACATATTTACCACAAGTGTTTCTAGTCGAAATATAAGATGTTTTGCCAAATCTGAAGACAATCTGATACAATTTGTGGTTTCTAGAGCGAAAAAAATCAAATCGGGAGCAAAATTTTTATGGGAGCTATATATAAATCTGAACCGATCTAACACATTTTTACCGCAGCTGTTTCTATTTGAAACATAAGATGTTTTGCCAAATCTGATGATAATCTGATACAATTTGTGGTTTCTAGAGCGAAAAAAATCAAATCGGGATCAAAATTTTTATGGGAGCTATATATAAATCTGAACCGATCTAACACATTTTTACCGCAGCTGTTTCTATTTGAAACATAAGATGTTTTGCCAAATCTGAAGATAATCTGATACAATTTGTGGTTTCTAGAGCGGAAAAAATCAAATCGAGATACCACATATTACAACAGATTTTCTTTAAAATTGACAAAACATCTTATAAAGAGTGATTTTTTGAGGTTAGGATTTTCATGCATTAGTATTTGACAGATCACGTGGGATTTCAGACATGGTGTCAAAGAGAAAGATGCTCAGTATGCTTTGACATTTCATCATGAATCGTCTTACAAACGAACAACGCTTGCAAATTATTGAATTTTATTATCAAAATGCGTGCTCTGTTAAGAAAGTTCATTGCGCGCTTCCATTTTATGGTCAGTTTAATCGACCCACTGAAGCGGCTATTCGGGCTATTGTGACTAAATTTCGCACCAAATTTACATTGTTGGACATTAAACCACCAACACGCTTACGTAGAGTGCGAACTGAAGAAAATGTCGCAGCTGTATCGGCCAGTGTTAATGATGACCACCAATTTTCGATTCGTCGCCGTTCGCACCAATTGGGTCTCTGTTACTCAAAAACGTGGAAATGCCAAAATTGGACTAAGCGGATGGACCACCTAAGACGCAGCCGCGGTCAACATTTAAATGAAATTATCTTCAAAAAGTAAATGTCATGGACCAATCTAACGTTTCAAATAAAGAACCGATGAGATTTTGCAAATTTTATGCGTTTTTTTTTTTTAAAAAGTTATCAAGCTCTTAAAAAATCACCCTTTATTTCAACTAATGTGTTAGATCGTTTCAGATTTATATAGCTCCCATACAAATTTTGATCCCGATTTGACTTTTTTGCTCTAGAAGCCACATATTTTAACAGATCCTTATCAAATTAGGCGAATTATCTTATATTTTTCCTATAACAAGCGCCATGGGTTAAATCGGTTCAGATCGATTCAGATTTATATATTGCTCCCACACAAATTTCACTCCCGATTTCACTTTTTCCGCTCTATAAACTACATATTTTAACAGATCTTCTTCAAATCTTTCAAAATATCTCATATTTCAACTGGTTCAAGTTCAACGGTTCAGATTTACATATAGCTCCCATACAAATTTCGCCCAAAAAATTTCCCATACAAATTTCGGATAGACTTTTTCCGCTCCTTTCTGGTGCACGAATTTTCACAAAATGAGCTGAACACGTTATATTTGAACTGGATGAACTTATTGTGAAAGTTAGTTACTATATTCCATGTTTGGATATAGCACCGATATAAATATTTCCGATGTGACAAATTGGACCAGGTAATATTACTCTATGATTAGGAAACAAACACAAATTCTTCCCGTTTTCACTTTTTTACCGAGTTGAATTGTATTCGGATAGAAAGTGTAGTGTATCATAAAGTCGGCCCCGCCCGACTTTAGCCTTCCTTTCTTGTTTTTGTTAAGTGATGTGAATGTTGAACTTTTACTAAATATAATACATTTTTTCGTCAGATTCATTTTGTTTTTTTTTTTATACAATTTAAATTATACCCACCCAGCAATTGAAGTTGATTTAAAATTCCATTTGAGTTACACTTTTCCATTATTTCGTTCATCGCTCTGTTGGTTCGTCAATCTATTCATGTAAGCACTACTCCCACACTGCATGTTTTCATTCATTTCAATGTGATTACTTCTCCAAACTAACTTTATGTATGTCAATTTTAAACCGAATTTTTAATGCGTTACACAAATTCATTCACATTTCCTTAATGCGATCACACAATAAGTGCAACCTTTTCATCCTTTATTGCTGTTTTAGCACCCACAACATTTCTCATTCATGGCTCTGCCCTGCCATCCACATTATCTCGCCAAGAATAACTTCAAATCACTCTAAAAATGCTGTCAAAATACAGAAAATCATTTCCTCTCGTTATCTTGCATTTGGCGCGCGCGCTCGAGCAGAGAAAAGACTTTAATGAAGTTCATCCGAAAACCAAAAAAAGTACTTTAAAGCCTCTTTTATGACCCATTCAAAATGTTGCAATTCCCATTAATTGTTGTACTCAACTCGTACAACTTTGTGTTTGTTGGCGCTGTTGTTGTTTGTTTGTTGGCAACAATGATGCAAATTAAACATTAAAGTACGGAAAGCTGAGGTGATTATCGCAAATACAGAAACCCCCACACACACACACATACACTAACAAACACACATGCAAACTAATACAGAGACAACAAACATGCCGGGGTTTACTTTTGTTGGACCGTAATCGTGTGGAAATGTGTGGATATTTTTAAAGGGGCTGCTGTTGTGCTCAACTGAAACTTGATTACCGAAAAAATATGTGCGATAATTTACGAATGCGAGGGGTGTGGCATCTGCCAACTTTTATTGCCTTTTGTTGATCAGTGAGCTGAAGTCCAGTGTTGCTAAAATATCTAGATTGTGCAAATAAAAATCAGTAATAAGCTAAACGTTTTATTTTATATTTATTTCGTTAACCAAGAGTTATGAAATAATTTTTTCATAGTATTATTCACATAAGAATCATTATTTCTTATCCTTTTGAGACACATTTCCGGCAAAATGAAATTCAACTTCGATGCCTGTAACATATTAAAGTAAGAGTTCTTTATGGATCAGAGTTGTAATCAAAAAATTTAAATTTTTTATTTTTTTTTTTATTTTTTATTTGATATATGTATTTATTTATTTATTGAGACTAAACTACTTAGTATTTACATGAGTGAATGAATGAAGTTGTAACAACGGGCGGCTCGACTTTATGATACCCTGCACAACTCACTGCGTATATACCTCGATTTGATGTAGAAAATATGTCTAAAATCGTATGTGAAGCCTATTGGTTCTAAATCAAAACCAGAACCCATGGTCCACTTCATCAGTAAGTTTTCCTATGTGAAATAATCAATAATCTGTATGTGTAATATGAAGGTTTTAAGGCGATAGTAATGCAATTTGGTGGGACAGTTGTATTTGAAAACATTGGCCCATATGTTTCAAGAAAATATAACATCATTTGACCAAGATTCGATGACAAATGCCGATTTTACAGGGGTATCAAAATAAATCGGCGACCTATAATAACATTTGGGGGTTATACCATAGCTTGGGCCTATATAGTTCTCAATCTCGGTAGGAGTTCCTAGTTGAAATATATCATGATCTGCCAAACTCGATCAAAATCCAATGTAAGATGTAGGTTCTCAAAGGTAATAGGGCACACTGGGGGCTCCATTTGAACCACAACTAAACGTCAAGTTTTTTCTGCATTTCATTTGTCATTTCTCAATTGCAGACTGACTGAATTTGAACCGTGGAGAGATACATAATCGAGCAACGCTTTAAAGTTATTCATGCTTATTATGAAAATGGGCGTTCAAATCAAAATGCATATTGTGCACTTCGAAGAAAATCATCTTCAGTGATGAGGCACATTTTCACCTCAGTGAATTCGTCAATAAGCAGAATTGCCGCATTTGGGCGAATGATAATCCAAGAGTGATTGTCGAAAACCAATGCACCCACAAAGAGTGACTGTTTACTGCGATTTAAGGGCTGGCGGCATCAGCGGCCCGTATTTTTTCCAAAATGAGGCCGGTCAGGTAGTTACTGTGAATGGTCTTCGCTATCGTGAGATGATAACGAACTTTTTATGGTCCGAATTGGAAGATATGGATGTGGACGATATGTGGTTTCAACAGGACGGTGCCACTTGACACACTGCTAACGAAACAACTGCTCTTTTGCGCAACAAATTCAATGACCGTGTTATCTCACGTGGTGGCGATGTCAATTGGCCGCCAAGATCATGTGATTTGACACCGTTAGACTTCTTTCTTTGGGATTATTTGAAATAAAAGGTGTACGTCCATAAGCCAGTAACAATTAAAGAGCTAAAGGATTAGATAATTCGGCACATTAACGGCATTGAACCTCAATTATGCCTCTCCAAATTCAATACAGATCGTCTAAAATACGTTTGCCCAATTTCATGGTATTCGGACAACAATTGCGACCTGTAGAGTGCGAACAAGCTTAGATGGACGGATGTACGGACAGACAGACATAGACAAATCGATTCAGATGATGATGCTAAGCCGATCGGAATACCTAAAGGTAGGTCTAACTCGAATATTTCATGGTGTTACAAACATTTGGTGGAAAACTAACTTATAATACCCTATTCCAAGAAGTAGTGTAGGGTATAAGTAAGATAATTTTTAAACAAATTGTTTACTATTATAAACCACCCAACCACTAATGTCAACTAGTGAACGGCACAGAAAACGTATCTAGGTATAGTATACAAGGTCTGTTTGATAGAAAAGGTGAATTTTGAAATTTCTCGGGCTACGTGTGTTATGCGCTTTTGAGCACTTATTTCCATTTTTTACACAAAATTTTATGCAATTCATTGATTCATTTTTCCACAGCAGAACATCGTAGAGCAATCAAAACAGGTCTAACTATTATGCCTCTCGAAAATTGGCATAACCCCCATTTATACTAAAAAATAAACCCATATATTTGACTTTAATACTATGTATTCCTAGATGAAATATAATATCATCTGCAAAATTCGATCAATTTCTGATGTAAAATGCGGGTTATAGAATGTCAAATATAACATGATCCTGCAAACTTTGTCAAGATCCGAAGATGTGGGTTTTAGAACGATAATAGTGTGAACTGGTTCATTTTTATGGGGTCTATTCAAAAACATAGACCCTTATAGCTGACTATATGGGTCTATGTTTATATAGTTCATAGTAAATGTTGCCACTTTTAAAATGTTGTTGGAAATTTTATCCAGATCCGATATAAAATGAGCATTTTAGAGTGGTAATAGTTTTATTCGGAGGTACATTTATATGGGGGCTATATTTAGATCAAATATAAGATGATCGTGAAAATTTGGACAAGATCCAATGTAAAATGTGGATTCTAGAGCTTTATATTTTTGGGGTTAGTCCCAACATTTTGTTCTCAGAAGTTAATCATGTATTTAAAGTCTCCTGTATCTAGTTCACACTTGACTTTTAAATATCCCAGCAAATTTTGGGGCCACAAATCTCAAAATATCGACGCGATAGAAAATACTGTAAATTCATTGCTTTCACTCAATGTACATTTTTGGCCACACACAGTGTTCTTCGACCGCATAATTTCAAACACATTTATGCCTTTTTCGTTCGCAGACGTCAAATAAGATTTCCAAAGTATTCTGCCTCTAATTGTGCCTCGAAATGATTAGTATGCTAATTAGACTTAAAATTGTTCAAATGAGATAGCATTCAACAGAGGACTGCTGTCAAAGTCTTGTTCCGAGGTCAATTCTGTCAAAAGTTATGCTCGAAATTGTGGAACCAGAAGAAAAAACCGGGAAAGGTGGAAGAACAACAAGTAAAAACGGCGTTAAGTTTGGCCTGGCCGAACTTTATATACCCTCCACCATGGATTGCATTCCACAGAGGCAGTCGATTTTCGTAGATATTAATATAATTTTAAATAGCCAAACCAAAATAAATACAAATATTGAAAAAATAATTTTATAAATAAATATAATATTTTCATTATTTCAAACCACGCAGGCAAGGCTACCAATAAATTTATATATCGAACATAGTGCAAAGTAACCTAACTTCATGATTCAACCATTTTTTGCCGTAATAGTAAAAGGTACGAATTTGGAAAAATCTATTTAGTTTGAGTGTCTATGCAGTCAGAGGAATGTATATACTGAATTCCATGATACTAGCTGGGGTCATTTGGTTGGAACCATTTTGATCCTCTTTTTCCTATTTTACACACTTAAGAGTACGACTTTCTAAAATCTCTTTATTTGACGTATCTATGCAACTAGAGCAAAGTACACATCGAATTTCATAATTCTAGCTGCCGTCGTTTAGTTGGTACCATTTTTATCCCTCTGTACTCATTATATCCCTTTTTTATTTTATTATATTATGTATTTAAATATATATAACTAGCAAATACTCGCTACTTCGTGTGCGGTGCAAGGATATCCCTTTAAGGGTAAATCGCTTGTTCACTCTTACAAAAATTTAAAAATCGCTCTATTTTGAGCAACTACGTATTCAGAGGTATATTCACACCAAATTCCCTATTCCAGATCCTACGTAGCCACCATGTACAAATTAAAACAAGTAAGGAATGATTAAAGCGGGCGGGCCGAATATATGATACACTCCACTTTCTATCCAAATGAAACTCAATTCGGTAAATAAGTGAAATCGGGAAGGATTTTCTCTATGTTTCCTAATCATAGGCTTATATGACCTGACCCAATTTATCAAATCGAGAAGAATTTTTATATCGGTGCAATATCCAAACATGGAATGAAGTGATCCACATTCACAATAGGTTCTTCCAAAATCGTTTCAGTATAACGTGTTATTATCAATTTGAAGAAATTCGGTGAAAATACGTGGTTTCTGGGGCGGAAAAGTCAAGGTGGGAGCGAAATTTGTATGGAAGTTAAATATAAATCTGAGCCGATCTGACCCATTTTCACCATTGGTATTTCCAGTTGAAATATAAGGCAATTTGCAAGATTTGAAGAGATTCTGTTAAAATATGTGGGTTCTAGAGCATAAAAAGTCAAGCCGGGAGCGAGATTTGTATGGGGGCTATATATAAATCTGAACCAATCTGACTTATTTTCACTACAGGTGTTCCTAGTTTAAATATAAGCTGCTTTGAAAAATTTTAAGACAATATGATAAAACATGTTGTTTCTAGAGCGGAAAAATTGGGAGCGAAATTTGTATGGGAGCTATATTTAAATCTGAATCGATCTGACCTATTTTCACCACAGGTCCTAGTTTAAATATAAGATGTTTTGCCAAATTTGGTTCTAGCTACAATTGCGACAGACGGACGGACGGACAAATCGATTCAAAAAGTAATTCTAAGACGATCGGTATAATTAACAATGGGTCTATCTCGCTTCCTTTTGGGTGTTACAAACAAATGCACAAAGTCATAATGCTCGTGGAGTGTAAAAAAATCAGTTTACACTGTGCCGTACGTAGTCTATAGTATAATTTAAGTAGACAAAATATTGAAACAATTTTCTTACAAAAAATCATTTAAAGAAGAAAATTATTTGCTCATTTCATTCTTAAGGTGCGATAATTATAATTTGAGATAGAAGAAGAAGGAGTGATGTCCGTCTGTCTGGCTGGTAGATGTACACGATAACTCTCGGAGGGAGTTAAGGAATTTATTCAAACTCTGAACAAAGTATTATTTTCCCAGACTTAGTTCAAATTCGGAGAGGTATTAAATGTATATACCCGCTATGGTGCTTCACACATATAGTCCATATTTCTGGTACCAGTTATATTTTGATATCTGATAAAGTTTTTTGAGCGTGCGAAATACGGATGATTTTTTCGCGATCCTTCTTCCCATACAATTCACAATTACTTACGTAAAATTAAACCTTTTATAACCAAGGTTGTCAGATTATTTTGTACCTTTATCGCCAAATTAATTGTCAGAAATCGCCAAAAACCGCCAAATTTAAAAACTTCAAATCGACAAATTCCATTATAATTAGTTCTTGTAAAAATGTATGGAATTCAGATATAATATTTGAATTGAATATTTTCAACATTTCACGATAAAGAATTAAAACATATTTTCTTGTTATTTATTATTCTTAATAAAAGTTAAAAATGTTCTTATACCGTGACCTAGTTTAGGCAATTCATAATACAGAATACACTTTCAAAACGGGGAATACTGGTTTAAAAACAATAAACATTTATATAAACATTCCAATATTGAGTTGATCTCCTTTCATGGACCAATGTCTCCTAAATATTATTTCCGGTATTTTAAATGGAACGGAAAAAATACACATCCCAATAAAAGCATATAGATGCATTTTTAAAAATTTATTAGAAAAGTGAATGCATACATTCGTTCAAAAATAGCGTTTGGAGCTAGGACGTCCAAATTTTACATAAATGCATTTTATAGTCGTAGATCGGTTGAGATTGAAACTGAGCGACATCGGCCCAAAGGGAAAAAAATTTCCCTCACAAGGACTAAAAGTAAGCATGTTTTTCAAAATGTCTGCTTGTACATACTTTATATTGGGTATGCGCATTACCGCTATAACAAAAACGTGCAAGGGGCAAAAAAGGGATAAAAATGGTACCTATCAAACGATAACAGCTAGAAACACGAAATTCGGTGTATATATTCCTCTAATTGAGTATATACATAATACAAAATTATTTTTTCCAAAATCGTACTTTTAAGGAGTAAAATGGGAATAGAGGTATAAAAATGGTACTAACCAAACGGCTGCACCTAGAATAATTAAATTCGGTGTATACATTCCTAGACTCGTAAAATAAAGAGATTTTTCGATGTTCGTACTTTTGGGGTTAAAATGGAAAATATAATAAAAAATTTACCAACCAAATGACAGCAGCTAAAGGCATGATTTGGAGTAAACATTGCTCTGACTACATTGACACGAAAAATAAATGATTTTTCCAAATTCGTACTTTCAAGGGATACAATGGGAGCAGAGGGATAAAAATGGTACCTACTAAAAGGCTACAGCTAGCATGATGAAATTCGGTGTGGACATCGCTCTAATTGCGTAGTATCGTAAAATAAAGAAATTTTAAGGGTATAAAATGGGAAAAAGGGATAAAAATGGAACCAAACAGATGGTCGCAGCTAGAATCATGGAATTCGGCGTATACATTCCTCTGACTGCATAGACACGCAAAATAAAAAGCTTTTTTCGAAGTCGCCCTGCAGTTAGGTTATCTTGCCCTGTGTATGTCAGGTAATAAATTTTCAAAATTTGTACTTTTGGCATTAAAAAGGATGGAAATACAACCAACTGTAACTATCAACCAATATTTATGGTATTTAAGTTTTTTGAAGATTTCGGTCTTATATTTACTTTTTGAATTATTTCTATATATAGTATAAGGGTATTGATAGCCTTGCCATATAAGCGTGTTTTGAAAGAATAAAAATATTATATTTATTTTTAAAATTATTTTTTTTTAATATTTTTATTTGGTTTGGCTATGTAAAAAAATTGACATTTTCCTGTAATGTTACTGCACAAATACGAAAATCGACAGCCTCTGTGATATGCAATCCATGGTGGAGGCCGGGCCCAACTTATACCTATTTTTATCAACAATTAATTAACAATTTACTTGTTAATTATTATTATTTCTCAATTCTAAAATGTACATGCTTTATTTATAATCGACTGGAATACGCCTATTTTTGGCTTTTTAAGATAACAAAATACAATTAACAAATTAAAATAAGCATTCATTCTTTGTTTTCATACAATACCATTTTCAATGTTCCTACCTCGAATCTTTTACCTTGATTTTACTAATTCTCAATTGGTTATATCTTTTAAAAAAATCTTCTAAATCCATGTAGATGATGACACGGGTTCATACAAACACACATATGTACATTAGGGCGTACCTCAAAAAAAAAGTTCGCCGTACACCTTCGAATATGAAGTATTATTGAAAGGTAGTTTCAAAAAAATTTTTTTTATTTTTTTATGCCGAACGTAGGGGTCGCGCTTTTACATTTTTCTATATAACTTCTGCATTTATAAACGGATTTTAAAGTGTGATACATCGATGTTTTTGTCCGATTTTTTTGTCTTTGAAGTCATTGAGCTCAAACATGATTCATGATTTTATGCGAGCTTTAATTTTCGATTATTAGAGTGGTACATTAGGGTAGTAGCAACTGAGAAATGATGGGTAAGTACCAGAAGGGGGTGCTTGAGCTCAATGACTTCAAAGACAAAAAAATCGGCCTCGTCGAGACAAAAACATCGATGTATCACACTTTAAAATCCGTTTATAAATACAAGTTATATAGAAAAATGTAAAAGCGCGACCCCTACGTTCGGCATAAAAAAATAAAAATTTTTTTTTTGAAACTACCTTTCAATAATACTTCATATTCGAAGGTGTACGGCGAACTTTTTTTTTTTTACTTGTAACCTGGTACGCTCTAATGTACACCGAAATTTATGATTCCAGCTCCATCCGTTTGATTGATACCATTTTTATTCCTTTATGTGGTACAATTTGTATCCCATTTAATCCCTTAAAAGCACAAATTTCGAAAAATGCCTTCTTGTCAGTGATCTGCACTGTAAAACGAATATACACACAGAATTTCATTATTGTAGCGTCATCCGTGTTGTTGGTACTTTTTATAAAATATATCTTGTCGCATTCGTGTTATAAGAGTAATGCCCATTCCAAATTTCAAGATTCTACGCCCAGCCGTTTGGTCAGGGCGGTGGTCCAATTTTTATCCCATTTAATCCTTAAAAGTGAAAATGTTGAAAAATTCCTTCTCATCAGTGATCTGCACTGTAAAACGAATATACACACCGAATTTCATTATTGTGGCGTCATCCGTGTTGCTGGTACGTTTTTTATCCCTTTTTACCCGATTTCACCCCCAAAAAGTACAAATTTTGAAAAATATTTTCTTGGGCGCGTTAAAGCTAAAAGATGAATTTGCGTACCAAATTTCAAGATTCTAGGCCCAACCGTTTGGTCATTGCTGTGGTACCATTTTTATCCCTTTCAGCCCCATTTTATCCCTTAAAAGTACGAATTTCGAAAAACTCACTTCATTTCTGATCTCTACGCTGTAGGAGAAATGTACACACCAATTTCATGATTCTAGATTCAGTCTTGTTGTTTGTACCTTTTTTTGTCCCTTTTTGCCCCATTTAACCCCCCAAAAGTACGAAAAATCCACTTTTCGGGATGTCTTCATGTCGTAAGAGGAATGCCCATACCAAATTTCAAGATTCTAGGCCCACCCGTTTGGTCATTGAGATGGTACCATTTTTATCCCTTTTTACCCCGTTTTACCCCTCAAAAATAAGAATTTCGAAAAACCCCGTCTTATCACACCTCTACCCTGAAAGAGAAATGTACACACCAAATTTCATGATTATAGCTCTAGCCGTTTGGTCTGGGGAGTGATCAGTCAGTCACTCAATCACGCAACTCTTTTATATATATAGATTTTCGATAGTTTATTTATGTGAAAATAAAAAGGCAGTGGAACCAGAGTAAACAGCCGGATGTTCGAAACCCATGACTTCAAAAAACGGGGGACGGTGGAAGAACAAAAACCAGTGGACTGGTTTTTATACCCTCACTCTACAGAGTAGGAGGGGATATACCATTTGGGACAGAAAAAAATTAACACATTGAAGGAGTGACTTAAGACCCTAAGTATATATGGACCAAATCCGTTTCACGAGTTTTTAAGAATATGGGCGATATTGCCACACCCCTCTGCCACCAAAGTGGCATAAACTTTGGTCACAATAAAACCGACATAACATCCACACCAGTAGTCGAAATCATTTGTAATTTTATATTTAATTTTTTTATAAGCTCCTTAAACTTAAAAAATATTTACGCTTTAGCCACGCCCCTTTGTGTACCTCCCACACAATTTTCTCTATCCGGTAATATTTTGTTTGTTCGAAAATTTTGTTCTCTATATTTCAGCACATTTGACATATCAACAGCTATATGTCAAATATTCGTTGTATGAAATTCAAATGAGGCCTAAGCGACATAAATTAAGAATCTGTTCCACAGAGTAGGAGTACTCTACCGACAATTTCATTTCCACCATATTGTAGATAGTCCAACCCAAATGGGGCGCTTAGAAATAACTAGTAAATCAAAAAATTTTTTTTTTCAAATCTATGCTTTATGCTTTTTTAGTTATCTTTTGTAGAAGGAAAAATTACTGCGTTATCAGGAGCAGGAATAATAGATTTTTAATTTGTGGTTTGTATGGGAGGTACCACGCCCACTTTTGCATTACCGCCCATTTTAGGCGCAACTACGCACATTTATGCTAGATGCACTTACACAAAATTTGAGCACTATACGTGTCATAGAACTGACACTATTCGATAATATGTTTTAACTTCGTATGGGAGGTGGTACGCCCACTATTCCAATACCGCCCATTTTTGGCAGAACTACGCACATCGATGGTAGATGCACTTACACAAAATTTCAGCACTCTAGGTGTCATAGAACTGACAATATTCAATAATAGGTTTTAACTTCGTATGGGAGGTGCCACGCCCACTTTTCCAATACCGCCCATTTTTGGCACAACTATGCACATTGATGCTAGATGTACTTACACAAAATTTCAGCACTCTAGGTGTCATAGAACTGACAATATTCAATAATAGGTTTTAACTTTGTATGGGAGGTGCCACGCCCCTTTGTCCAATTGGTCAAAATTTTCCATTTCCTTGTATTGTCATCGAAAATGATTAAGTGTGCAAAATTTGAGCAAAATTGGTTGAGAAAAAAGCTTTCAAAAATTGATTTCAAATTTTGTGGCACACATATATAGAAAGTAACCTTATATAAAGCATGGAAAAAGGGACTGAAGCTCTGAGAAATCCCCACGTGCACACAGTGGAGGTGTTAAGTGGCTTAAAAGTTTCGAGTGTTTTTTTTTTTGCAAAATGTGCATGTACATAAATACATATGTGCGTTTGTGTGTGCACGAAAAGTTTGGTTTAATAAAAATGAGCAAACAAACAAAAATTTTATTTTGGCGAAAACTAAATTAGCTGAAAATAATGTACAGACTTTCGCACAAAAACATATATAAATTTTAATTAGAGTTTCCCAAGGGATAATTTTTTGTAAAGGTGCCAAAGTTTTCATAATAGAATCCGAATTAAACAAAATCGTTAATGTGCAAGATATTCTTCAATTATATTTTGAATTGTAGGTTTATGACTCTCTAAAGTGACTCATGTAAGGCGTTGCATCAAAAAATCGGTATCTGCTAATTATGTTATGCTTGCTGTTATAAATATATTTTGATGTTTCCTTTTTCAAATTAAAACCTGTCATATATTACCGTACGGCATGGATTGTATTCATACCACAGTATTACCGACAGTAACATTTGGGAAAATTATTATTATCGCCATATTTGTTAAATAACTTGTGACGCTTCATTATTATAAATTTGAATTAAAATTAATTAACGCCCACTTATAGGACAAAAATGTTTTTTACAGCGGAGTAGTCCATGGCCATGTATATCTAAAAAATAATTCAAGTGCATTCAAAAAGGCAGTAGTCTTCAAATATAGGATAAAGCTGTAATATTTAGAGCGTTTAATAATTATAAACGCCACTTTCATTTGTTCTTACCAGCTATAGTATGAATTTCGAACTTGGAACTACACGAAATATTCCAACTAGAAACATCTATAAGTGGATCCGAACGGTTCATATTTGTAATATGACTAGCTGAACCCCCGCCCGCTTCACCAGGCAAAAAAACAAACGGTAAAATTAAAATCTGATTTCATATTAATTTTTGTCCTGATCGGTAATATATGGACCAATTATAATCAAGTGTGAGGTACCACGACCACTTTCCCAATAGCGTCCATTTGCTGGCACAACTATGCAGGTTTATGCTAGATGCATTGTACAAAAGATAAGTATTGTAGCTGTCATAGAACTGAATATATTCTATAATAGGTTTTAACTTCGTATGGGAGGTACCACGGCCTTTTTTCCAATATCTCCCATTTTTTTGGCACAGTTACGCACATTGATGCTAGATGCACTTACACAAAATTTCAATATTGTATCTGCCATAGAACGTATTGTTGTCAGGTGCGAAAACGATCAAAACGGATGGTTTTCCGTCACGAAAACGTGCGACATACAGTTGACCGAGTGAAAAACCTGCATTCTCCAGAATGAGGACACAAACACTTGATGTGATTTATTGATTGTCATGGCGAATGCGAGAAGAATTGGAAATTGGATTCACTTAAACTCGAATGGCATATCGGTTGGAATCATAAGAATTATCGGAATAAGAACTTCCTCACCTTTGAACTTGCGTGAATCACATTGCTCACTAGTTTTGAGATTGATATTGCAAAGCATGATGACAACTGAAACAACATTAAATTGTAAATTGTGCGGTGGCAATCCAGGCACATCCAATGAATTCAAAACCTCAGTTGGATAGTTGCTTGCTTCGTCTTCGTTTGTTGCGCAGTCGATAGATTTGAAGGAATGCAGTGAACCAACGATTTGATTTTGAATTGTTCAGTTTAAGTGATCCAAGTCCTTGTTCTTTGCCAATTGGCTTAATGTGTTTATGTCGCATACACATTCTCGCTGTAATTCTAGTTCGAAAGGGTCGTATGGTTGACGATCTGGCAATGGCATTCCTAACCTGACTAACAAACTGCTGCACATGAGGTAACACATGCCTTCTATCAAAACCAAAGCCTGGTTGTTCATCTCTTCATTCATCTCAATATGGGGATTCTCTGAATGGACACGAACTCGATGCAAAATGTTTTCTGACATGTCATCCTTGTACTTGTCCTACAATTTACGTAGATTTGATGGAAAACATGTGACAATAATAATCGCAAATAATAGTATTTTTCTTGGGAATGCTTAAACAGTTGCTTCGGCGATTGTCGTATCCCAATGCGTATAGTTTTCAAGCACATTGAGCTCCTGACACGCAGCACGAAATTTCGAAGTGACTCAAATGATGAGTCGCAAGTAAAAGCATTCATCATTATTTGGATGAACTGTTAAATTCGGCCAAGAGCTTCAGTAGAACGCAAATCCGAATAACCAGGAACTACATCGCCTTGCTTTCGACGTTGAAATTTTCGAGAAGTAACTGGTGAATGTTCTCGGTGGTGAGTTTTGAGCACGTTGAGCAGCATTTGCTGCAGTGAAATAAACTCGTTGACCGTTCTCCAGATGCACTGTCAAATGAGCAACAGTCGGATAGCGTTCGTAAGTGGGAAATGAGAATATACGCCAAATTGGCGCTCCGTTTCTCGGAATCATCCATCGGTACGCGTAAAAATTCATTGCTCTGACCTTCTTGGTGATTTCATTGCGCCGACCTTCTTCGATTGAATCTGCGTTCATCAATAATATCTGCTCCAAATGAAGTCGTTTGAAAGCATCCGTTATATTTCTGAGTGTTCGATAGAAAATGAAGTGATTTAAAGAATGTAATGGCTCTGGTGGAAAAGACAATGGTGGTAATTTAACCTTGCCTTAATTTATATCTAAATCTGAACCGATATTACCCGCTTTCAGCATAGGTGTTTCAAGATGGAATATAAGGTGTTAAGCCAAATTTAAAGAAAATCGGGTACAATATGTGGTTTCTAAAGCGGAAAATTTCAAATCGGGTGCGACATTTGTATGGGGGCTATATCTAAACCTGAACCGATCTAACCCGCTTTCGCCACAAGTGTTTCCAGTTAGATTATAAAGTGTTAAGCCTACTTGGAAGAAAATCGGGTACTATATGTGGTTTATAGAGCGGAAAAATCAAATCGGGAGAGACATTTATATGTCAGTTATATTTAAATCTGAACCGACCTTACTCGCTTTCATTATAAGCGCTTCTAGTTAGATTATAAGATATTGTGCAGAATTTAAAGAAAATCGGGTACAATATCTAGAGCGGAAAAAGTCAAATCGGAACCGATTTGCATCAAATTAAATAGCGTTCGACCTTGATCCACAAAACTCAATTGTGCCAATTTTTGTTAAGATCGGACTATAATTGCGACCTGTAATTTCATTACAACAATAGATCGACAGACGGACAGACAGATAGACGGACATTTATAAATCGACTCAGAAAGTGATTCTAAGCCGATCTGTTTCCTTTTGGGTCTTACAAACAAATGCAGAAAGACATAATACTCTCGTGGAGTGTATAAATAGAGTTAATTGGAGCTTTTAGTTTTTCAATTCATCATCCTGTTTTCCATTCACAGGACATTATAGTTCCGAAGGATACAGTTCTTTAACTTTTTTAATACTTATTCGCACCCTGTATTAGTTTTAAATTAAAGAGGAGAATATTTGTAAAAAATACTTCAAATATTCATGCTTCTATCTGTACTAGTTTAGCCTTAACAAACATTTCAACTTTACCACCTAGTTTATTTGTCTATTAATATTTTACTTTTCAAGAGGGCGAATTTGAAATGGTTGTTAGTGATAAACTAATGCAGATAGAAACTTGAAATTTGAAGTATTTTTAGAGCAGATTAATTTCTTTAATGCGGTATTTATACCAGTAACATAGGACCAGAATAAATATCTAAGATAATTTTCGAAATGTTGTATCTTTTGTAACTTTGTAGTCCTTTTAAGGGACAACAGGATGAGGAAATGAAAAACTAAAAACGCCAATTAGCTCCATATCACCTATAGTTTCAGATGTTTATCATCTGGTTCAAGTGTAATATGGAGTGTTGGACAGTGTTATATTTCAACATGTTTTGATATATCCACCATACAAATGATCTTTCCGATTTAAAAACATCTATTTTATCCGATTTTGTTCGAATTTGATAGTGTACTACAAACATATATGTTGGAAATGGGTAGTATCGGCTCGGATTTTTTTATGTTTACGTTTACTCTCTAGAAACAATATATTTTATCAGATTTTGTACAAATTGTAATGATTTATGGACCGATTTTATGTCTATACTAATGTCCCACACATTGTCATATGAATTAATGCATCTTGTTATATATATCTGCTGTCCATCTAAGATTGTTCGCACTCTACAGGTCGCAATTGTGGTCCGATTGTCATGAAATTTGGCAGAGGTTACTTTTTTGGCCAAGGACGATTGGTATTGGAGGAAATCGGTTCAGATTTAGATATAGCCTCCATACAAATATCCCTATAATGTACGCTATTACTACTCTAGAATACACATTTTACTTGGCATCATGACCAAATTTTCAGGATCGTGTTATATTTGAACAAGACACAACTAACGCGAAAGTGGACCATGTGGGTCTATGTTTTGATATAGCCCCCATACAAATGTACCTCCGATTTACAATATTACTTCTCTAAAATTCACATTTTACATCGGATCTTGATCAAATTTTCCACACAATGTTACATTTATACTAGAAACACGTATTTTGAAAGCCAACTTTATAGGTCAATGTTTTGGTATAGCACCCATACAAATGGGCCCTCAGTTTACACTATTATGGCTCTATAACCCACATCTTACTTTGAATCTTGATAAAATTTTGCAGATCATGTTATATTTCAATAAAGAATACCTACTTTTCAAGTGGTCTATAAAGGCCCACTTTTAAATGTAGCGCCCTTACAAATGGGTCCAAATTTTTATTATTATTTTTATTTATTTATTTTATTTATTTATTTATTTTGCATAATCCAAAAGCCACATATGGCCAAGTTGATTATGTAGAACAACATTAGAGACATTATGTTATACAATAAGTGTGATTTAATTTACATCTAAATTCTAACACTATTTTTAAATATAATTAAAAATCTTCTAACACGAATATGGACAAATATATAATATGAATATTCTAGGACCATAACAACTGCGAAGCAGGTAAACAACTCATAAGCATGGTAACACCAATTCCCTAAACTTACTACAAGGCCATGAAAAGCGCCTAATATCATATGGAATACGATTATTCCATATCCTTACCGCGCGAACTACAAACGAATTCTGCATCATTAATGTCTGAAATCGTGGAATTAATAGCGATTGTGTTCTACCTGAAATACCAAACATAAATTTGGAAACCAAATAAATGGGATTTCTGAACTTCATGATTCGGTAAAAGAGAAGAATGATCCTCATATCAACAAAATTTTCAAAAGTACACCCCAAAAATTCCACTGCATACGGTGTTACGTGGTCATAATATTTTAAATTATGTACATACCTAACAATACGGTTGAAACAAATTTTTAACCTATTAAGGCTACCTCTTCGTGTGCCAGAAAACACTTCCAACCCATAAGATATATGGGGCATCAGCAAAGATTTTGCTATGAGCATGCGTACACTAAGAGGAAGAGAAGATCCCGTATTGTATACCCTTCGTAGCATAAATGTCGTTCTTGAAATTATCCTATTGATATGAGTATCAAAACGAAGGCGATCATCTACATAAAATCCTAAAATCTTTAATGAGCTTACATTCTCAATAATGGAATCATTTAGGTTGAAATTAAGAATTCTACCAGGCGCAGTGTTGAACACAATCGACTTCGACTTTGCTATATTTATTTCTATAAAATTATCCTGGCACCAATTATGTATCCGCAGTAGCTCCGCGTTTACGCTATCCTGAAAATGTGATAATGAACCTTCAGACCCATGACCAGCCAACTGTAGATCATCCGCGTAGAGATGACCCTTCGTAATTGAAATACGCTCAAATATATCATTTATATAAATTGAAAATAACAAAGGCCCCAAAATTGACCCTTGTGGAATACCACGAAATATAGTACGCAATGGGGATCTGTCGCCATTACACTGAACATACTGAGTTCTACCAAAGAGAAACGATTTAATTAAACGACATGTACTCAAAGAAAACCTGTAGGATTGGTACAACTTGTTCAATAAGACCTCATGACTTATCGAATCAAATGCACGACTGAAATCTAAACTTACCAAGGCTACAATTCTTCTATCATCTATATGTCTTCTAATATCATCAACCAGATCAACCATTAGTGTAGTTGTGCTGTGTCCCTTTCTAAATCCAGACTGGTATTCAGAGAGGAGCGAATTTTCCGACATATATGAAGACACCTGCATGTTCACAAGTACCTCCAAAACTTTTGAAAGAGCAGGGAGTATGCTAATAGGACGATAGTCAGAGTAATGTTGAGGACATTTGACTTTGGGTATCGGTATCACTCTGGCACAAGTCCAAACACTAGGGAACGTCGAAGTAGTTAGAACGGTATTAAAAATGTGAGTTAAGTGATGTGATATCGCGGAAAATGCTATCTTTATGAATTTTAAAGGTATGCCGTCTTCCCCAACTGCATTAGACTTTATACGAGAAATGGCAGACCATACTTCAGTCACGTCCACGTTTCTTAGAGAAAAACCTAAATCCGTAGCAACAGATATATCCTCGAAAATAATAGATGGCGGGTTATCCAGCCGATTTAACGTAAAAAATTCATTACAAGATCGAAGATCTATGTTGCATACCTCAGGGCTATTCTCGCAGTAGCCATGTTTTCTTAACTCGGCCCACATCTCCTTGCATGATGCCGCAGCAAAAAATCGATGAAAATGTCGTGCTTTCTGCCTCCTGATTTTGCTCTTTAGACGGTTTCTATACCTGCAAAATATTTGCCAGCTTTCCTGAGTTCTATTCTCCAAAAACGCCCTATATGCAAAATCTCTTAACTCGCGTGCACCAGTAATGCATGGTTTATTGATCCAGTCTACGAGTTCGCGACCATGTACAGTTTTAGTGGGAACATGTCGATTAAATATACGGAGAACAATGTCATCAAAAGTATTCAATTGAATGTTTGGTTCATTCGTATCATAAATATTCGTGAAGTTAGAATTTTCCAAATCCAAGAGACAGTCGTTAATATTCAGGTCCGAGTAATCTCGGACTTGTCTGCCATGGGAAAACGTTGACTTCATAACATTGTATGAAATATATATTGCCGCGTGATGTGAATTTAATGCGGGAAATAAGAATTGACCTTTCGACTCAACTAAATCGCTGTCACTTACAAAAAAATAATCAATTAACGAACTTGTATGATACTGAACACAAATGTGAGTGGGAATGACGTTATGTACAATATCGAGCCCATAACAGTTACCAAAATCTCGCATTTCCATACTTCTCTCAAAAAGGTTAATATTAAAATCCCCAACTAAAATAGTGTTTTCATATTGAGAAGAAAGACTTGCTATGACATCCTCACAGCTTAAAATATTACCGTATGGAAGATACAGTGCACCCACCAAAATCTTCTGCCTATTTTCTGCCTCAATCTCAACAAATATTCCCTCCGATACACAATAATTCCTAATTTCACATACTACCTTCGATCTTAACGACTTTTTAACATACACACACACCCCACCAGCACGACCTACTGCTCTATCCATTCTATATAGGCGGTAACCCTCTATATTAACAGCATTGTCCAATACACAACTTTTCAGCCACGATTCCGATACTCCTATAACATCAAAAAGACACTCACCAAAAATAGAACGAATTTCATCAATCTTTCCAGAACCAGGTCCAGGCACCATACTTTGAGCGTTAAAATGAATTATGTTTAGGTTTGCGCTATTCAGAAGCAAGTTCCTAATCGCATTGCTGTTAATGGTCGGACCTAAGTCATTATCCATATTTAATATACAACAACGTCCATATTCGTGTTAAGAAGTGACATTTTAATATAAGATAAAAGCTAAACTTAAAGCTAACCGAATGAAAATACGGTAATTTTAATTCAAAAATCTCCATTTAAATGCAGAAATTAGCAATCCATAATAAAATTACTGCAAAAACAGTGAAAATTATATAAAAATAAAAGTGGAAAAAAATAACAAAACTGTTATTACGTAAAATAAATTCATAAGTATAAAGTTTTAAATTTTCGACAAACAATTAACCAGATTACAGGTCATCAATTCAAACGAGTATTCGAAAAAAAAATTCTCACACTAGAAAATACGGGAAGGTTGTGAAATAATAAGACGTTTACCTTTTTGGCAAAATTTTTTCTGCACTTGCCCGGAAGCCGCATTCTCGTTTTCATTTCTTAAAAAGTGCAACCTTGAAAAATGGCAACCAACCTTAATAAAGTTTTAAGAGATTTATGTCTTCCTGTTATTTTTAAGTATGTTTACATCACATACGACGTTTTTCTGTTTTGTGAAAGGGGGTTTTCGTTTTAAATTGTATTCAATAAAAATGCGACGTATTTCAATAGTACAGGCAGCATTTCCAAACATTTTCTCCAGAAAAGAAAACACAATAATATAAGTTCTCGTATGTATATGCATTTTCCATTTGTATACTAGTAGAAAAATACATATATGCATTCATATACAGTTCAAATCATTTATCCAAAACCGGTAAAAGTGGATATGAAGATAAAAAATTTCTTTGTGGCTCAAGGTGAACAAATAAAATTTGTATAACTGATATGTATTTTCTTTGTTTTAAATTGGTTTATGTGTATTTTAATTGTTGTGACATTTCCCAGTCCTTTGGACGTACAACCTTCCTAGTACAAATCTATGCAATTCGATAAATTAAAGTTCTCTAAACAATTTCCAGCTACCTTTACGACCCTTGGGAAATGGGAATGGGATTTCGTATAGCTATAGTAAAGGTCGCAAAAACAGCAGGGAAAAATCAACCTCCTCTACCTCTACTTCTCTATGACTCTCTAGGAATATCCCCATACAAATGGGGCCCCGTTTTACTCTACTATCGATCTAGAACCTTCATCTCACATCGGGTCTTGATCAAATATTGCAGATCATGACATATTTCCCCCAAAAGTCGCTCCCGATTTGTCATTTTTACTTCAAATTTGGCACAACATCTTATATTCTAACTAGAAACACCTATGCAGAAATTGGGTAAGATCGATGCAGATTTAGATATAGCCCCTATACAAATGTCGCTCCCGATTTGAAATTTTCCGCTCTAGAACCCACATATTGCACTCGATTTTCTTTAAATTTGCCACTACATCATATAATCCAACTAGAAACACCTATACAGAAGTGGGTAAGATCGGTTCAGATTTAGATATAGCCCGCATACAAATGTCGCTCCCAATTTGACATTTTCCGCTCCAGAAACGACATATTGTAGCCGATTTTCTTTAAATTTGGCATATCTTAGAATCCATCTAGAAACACATATGCAGAAATTGAGTAAGATCGGTTCAGATTTAGATATAGCGCCCATACAAATGTCGTTCTCGATTTGACATTTTCCGTTCTAGGAACCACATATTGTACCCGATTTTCTTTAAATTTGCCACTACATCATATAATCCAACTAGAAATACCTATACAGAAAGTGGGTAAGATCGGTTCAGATTTAGATATAACCCAAATACAAATGTTGCTCCCAAATGTTTAATCGATTTTGGCCAAAATATACATATTATATTTCACCTATTTCCTTCCAAGTTTCAATAGGCCCCCATATAAATGTCCTTTCCGATTTAACATTTTTTTAAACACATACATTTACAGAATACAAAAATCCTTCCCGTTTTCACTCTTTCACCGAATTGAATTCTAAAGAAAATTGTAAAATTGCACCCATGAAACACCTGGGTTTAGTAATCAGAGCGAGGTATATACGCAGGGAGTGTTATAGGGTATTATATAGTCGGCCCGCCCGACTTTAGCCTTTCCTTACTTGTTTTAATTTATCAATGCCAACTTGGGATCTAATTATACAAATTTCGCTCTCGATTTGACTTTTCCGTTCTAACCAAACCGGTTTTCTTTAAATTTTCCGCTCTAGAAGTCATGTCATTTAACCGATTTTCTTCAAATTTACCACAGAATCTTGTATTGTCTTATCTTAGAAACATCTATGGCGAAAGTGGGTTAGATCGGTACAGCTTTACCTCCGATACAAATTTTGATTTGATTTTGATGATTTGACCACACATTTTTATCGATTTTTTTTTCAAATTTGGCACAATACCTTCTATTTTAACTACAAAAATCTGAGGTGCGGGTTGATCAAATCGTTTCATATAGCTCCCATATCTATAGACCAAAAATATAGCATACAAAAATCGCTGCCGATATCACTTTTCCAAGAATTCAAGTGTAATGTAATGTAGGGTAGAAAGTGGAGAGTAAGTATCATATAGTAGGCCCCGCCTGACTTTAACCTTCGCTTTCTTGTTATCCTTTCAATATGTCATTCTATGTGATATCTGAATGATGCTTTGATATTTAATTTTTCCTTTTCCTAGAAGTTCCTCGCTTAACCACACAACCCTATCCCGAGAAAAACATCTCTCACAAGCATATTTATTCAGCAAAACCACAAAATGTGTCAGGATTTGTCACCAGAACTTCAATGCTTTGTGTAAATAGAGCAATTCTAATTCAAATTGCATTTAATAACATGATTTATATATTTTTTGCGAGATATGTGTCTCGCAACAAATTCAAACAATTCAACTGTTGTCCAACTCAACAGAAAATAACAAAAATCCAGTCTTTTCCCCTTCATCCGTTTCGAAGTTGAGTGTTATGTTTGTGAAATACATACACACATTTGAAATTGCACATAAAGTGTGGCCAAACTCTGCTATTCTTCCCCCCGTTCCTACCATGTTGCAGTACTGAAAGAAAAAGTTTTTCTCCGATGGAAGCGGAAAGAGGTGAAACCTCAAACACAGACAAATAAAATTTTATGTTGCAGTTAGACACGTTTTGGTTTTGGTTTTTTGCAGACGTTTGTCCCTTCAACACGCAAAACTTTTGTCATGACGCCTACACAAGTTTACCGCATAACGTTATTTCCATTGTATTCCATACACCCCAGGCCCTTACACGACGTGCTGTATATGCTCAAGCGTTGAAATGTAGGGGAATTGGAAATATTATTGGAAGTAGGTGTGCCAGTGAATAGATAGTTCGATATTAATGAAAGATCATGGACATTAAGTTGAAAAAATCGTACCAGACGTCACAACACTGAAAAGTGCTACATTACAAAATATTTCATTGTTTTATTAATTTGTTTACACTGGCGCAAAGAAAATATTCTTCCATGTGATGAAATGTTTCTTTACCGTTATGAAATATTGCAATAACAATTTCTTACTGCCTTGAAGTGTCAAACAACAAATGGCAACAGTGAATGATCAATTTTCGAAGAAAATCATCTTCAGTGATGAGACACATTTACACCTCAGTGGATTCGTCAATAAGCAGAATTGCCGCATTTGGGCGAATGATAATGATAGAGCGATTGTCGAAAAACCAATGCACCCACAAACTGACTGTTTGGTGCGGTTTATGGGCTGGCGGCATCATCGGGCCGTATTTTGTCCAAAATAAGGCCGGTCACGCAGTTAATGTGAATAGTATTCGCTATCGTGAGATGACAACGAACTTTTCATGGCCCGAATTGGAAGATATGGATGTGGACGATATGAGGTTTCAACAGGCCAGTGCCACTTGCCACACAGCTAACGAAACAATGGCACTTTCGCGCGACAAATTCAATGGCCTTTTTATCGCACGTGATGGCGATGTATATTGACCGCCAATCAATTGACCGAATTATCCCAAAATATTGATAACGTAATTGTAGCCTTATATTCTGTTATATACGATTTCTCCGCAGATATTAGCATATCAAAACTTTTGACATAAAGAAATCATAAATTTTGAAATGGAATTATCCCAAAATATTAACAACGTTGTTGTAGCCTATTCTATTCTGTTATATTCAGTTTATATTCATTATATTGAATTACCATATTCAAGTTAAAATATTTATAAAGATATGTGTCATCTCATTAAAAGTGATCTTTTTTAAATTATTTTGTACCTTTTGCAATTTTATTGTAAAAAAGTGGTGAAAAAATGTGCGAGAAATAGGTAAAACTTGCTGCTGAATTCCCGCGGAAATCTTGTAAAAATTTCGGGATACGCCAATTCCCGGGATTTTTCCCGCGGGAAATCCCGGGATGCAAACCCTAGACCTGACCCAATTTGTGAAAATCGAATGTCCTTTCCGATTTAACATTTTTGTCAAACACATACATTTACAGGATACAAAAACCTTTCGGTTTCACTTTTTTACCGAATTGAATTGTATTCTGATAGAAAGTGGAGTGTATCATATAGAAGGCCCCGCCCGACTTTAGCCTTTCCTTACTTGTTTTGTTATGTTTTTATACATTCCACGAATTTACACCGTATTTCTTCAAAATGAGCATAACAGATTATATTATAACTGGAAGAACCTACTGTGTAAGTAGGTCACATCATTCCATGTTTAGCCCCTATACAAATATTCTTTTCGATTTGACAAATTGGACCAAGTTATATTAGCCTATGTTTGGGAAACATAAAAAAATTCTTCTCGTTTTCACTTTTTTACCGAGTTGAATTGTATACGGATAGAAAGTGGGGTCATATAGCCTTTTGTTTTGAATAAAAATTGCATTAAAAATATTAATCTAATAGTATTTCCAGTTTTATCACGTTTCTTCATCCTCCTGAATAGTTTGTTTTTTGTTAGTTGAGTCCTTTTTATATTTTGGTAACGAAATACTTATTTATTTTACACAATTAGAGGTACACTATGTCACAAAGGTCTACAAACATCGTTAAATATTATATTTATTTTTATTTCTTGGAGACTGGAGATTATTCTTGAACTTCGATCTCTTTGGAGAGTGGAATTCGGGAGGTTATTTTTATAGAGGCTATATCTTAATCTCAAATTAAATAGCGTCCGTCCCTGACCCTCAAAATTTAATTATACCAATTTTTGTAGGTATCGGAAAATAATTGCGATTTCTACTTTTTACAAGAATATATGGACGGATAGACGAAGATGGGTGTTACAAACAAATGTACAAAACCACAATAGATCAGCGGAAGTTATAAATAGTATCACTATCTACATCTACTGTGTAATCTGTGGATCATATTGGCCTTGTTTAGTTTAGCCCCATACAAATGCCCTTTCCGATTTGGTGTTTGTAGAGCAAAACGATTATCTTAAATTTGGAACGCCACGTTAAATTTATTTCAGATTTAAATATTAAGATATGTCGCTTCCTTGTGGTCTTTTTTAAACAATTTTCGGTGCATAATTTAATATGGCTTCTATACTATATACTATGTACCTTAATACCTTCATTGTTCGGCGTTCGGTGATTTGTGTGGTTGTTCATGCAATTCTATGTATAAAATACGTATAAAATGTGAGTTTGCAAAAGCACTCTATAATCTTCATAATCGAAAAAGTACTCATAAATTAAAATTTGGTTGCTCCTAAAAAGTACAAAATACTGTGTTCATTTAGAAGAAAGTTTTTATTGATATAGAAAAAATAATCTTACTTACAGATTTATATTACACATACTTGTACCTACGAAATACCAACAGAAATTACGAAACTTTTCTCGTAATTGTTCATGGAATTTAATTGTATATGTTTTGAAATGTGGACACATTACTCCTTTCAAGAAGTTGCTGTTTAGTGCGTTTCGAAATTCTATGAATTACTACGAAAATTGAAATGACATGTGAAGTTGAGACTTGGAAGAGTCAATTTAGAAATGTTCATTGTAAAAATATCAAAGCAAAGAACACAAACCATATAGAATTACTTGGGAAACTTTTACGAATGTACGTTAGGGTGAGTTTATTTTGATGGTTTTCAAAATTTTCACTCGTAACTGACTAAATTGAATTGAAAAAGGGAAATCTAGAAATGTGTAGAATGTAAAACAAGAAAAATTAATTTTAGTTCGGCCAGGCTGAAGGCGACTATATGATACACTCCACTTGCTATCCTATTATAATTTAATTCTGTAAAAAAGTGAAATCGGGAAGGATTTTTGTATCCTGTAAATGTATGTGTTTGGCAAAAAAATTAAATCGGAAAGGATATCTGTATGGGGGTATATTGAACATGGAACGATGTGACCCGCATTCACTATGTATGTTTATAGATGAAATATAATATGTAAAGTTTGGCCAAAATCGGTTTAACATTTGGGAGCAACATTTGTATATATATACAAAAAATATATATCCAAATCTGAACCGATTTTACCCACTTTCACCATGGGTTTTCTTAGTTGAATTATAAGATGTTGTGCCAAATTTAAAGAATATCGGGTACAAAATGTGGTTTCTAAAGCGGAAAAAGTCAAATCGAGAGCGGCATTTGTATGGGGGCTATATCTAAACCTGAACCGATCTGACCGATTTTCTCCATAGCTGTTTCCACTTCAATTATAGGGTACTGTGCCAAATTTGAAGCAAATCGAGTGAAATATGTGGTTTCTAGAACGGAAAAAGTCAAATCGGGAGCGACATTTGTATGGGGGCTATATCTAAATCTGAACCGATTTGCTTCAAATTAAATAGCGTTCGTCCTTGATCCACAAAACTCACTTTGCCAACTTTTGTTAAGATCGGACTATAATTGCGACCTGTAATTTGATTACAACAATAGATGGACAGACGGATATTGCTAAATCGACTCAGAAAGTGATTCTAAGCCGATCTGTATAATAAACGGTGGGTTTGGGTTTTACAAACAAATGCATAAAGACATAATACTTTCGTGGAGTGTATAATCATATTATATTTTGCCATATATTTATACGTAGTCAATAGATTAATTTAAGTAGGCACAAACATTGAAACAATTTTCTTACAATCATATAAAGTAGATAAATATTTGTCTGTATCAACAGAGTAGGAGAGTATATGTCATTTGGGATAGAAAAAAGTGTAACGCATTAAAGGAGTGACTTATGTCTAAAATCCTTTTCACTTCCGTCTGTCTGTCTATCTGGCTGGACAACTCTCGAAGGGAGTTAGGAATTTATTGAAACTCTTTTACGCTGACTTAGTTTAATTTTGGAGATGGTTGAAATTGATATACCCCTTATGGTACACCCACAGATATAGTATTTTGATATTTGATGAAGTTTTTGTATTCACTTTGAGCGTACGAAATATGGAGGATTTTGACACGCCCCTTCTTGTACCTCCCACACAAATCACCATTACCTAAAATTAAACATTTTGCAACTTCTATGCGGATGATCGGAATACTGTGAAATTTGATCTTTGCCAATATTTTCATATATGCTGCACACATCGGATAGTAGAAATCAGTTGCAATTTTAGATCTAAATATGTTTTTATTATCACTTTAAAACTATATGTATGCTTTTGTCACGCCCTTTGTAAAATTGTATCCTTTACGTATAACTACCGTTGCATGACTTGAAATCTGATCTTATAAATAGAACGAACATGTTTTATATATTTTTTACATTTTTTTTCGACGGGGCTACTGACTCTAATATTCGCACAGAACTTCACGATTCTAGTGCAGTATTTTTGGTAGGTAATATTTTTTATATCTTTTTGTTTCCAATTTCTAAAAAATTATTTATGTTGCGCGTCTACGTAATCTTACAATACACACCTTTAATAGCCTTTTTATATTCCAGTTGAAAACCAATTTCCCCAATTCGGTTTGTTCGCTTTTTATCATTTTTGATCAGCTTCCACCTTTAAAGTACACACTTTGTTACAACACATTTGTATTGCACGCCAATAAATTATGTATATACCTTATTCGATACATTAGTGGGTACCATTTTAATAGCTTTTTGTTCCGATTTCTACTTAAAAGTATAAATTTTGAGAAATCCAATGGATGTCAGAATTCCGATTCCAGCTTTAGCTTTAGTGTTTTTGTTTTCCTCATTATTCTTAAAAATTCTCTTTATTTTGTGTTTCTAGGCATGTGGACGTACAAATCGAATTTCATGATTGGTATCATTTTTATCAATTTTTACCCAATTTCACCCCCAGAAAGTACGAATTTTGGAAAGGGCTGTGGTACAATCTCCATTTTAAGCCCTTAAAAGTACAAATTTCGAAAAATTCCTTCTTATCTCTCATCTACGCTGTAAGACGATTATACACACCGATTACATGATTATAGCGTCAGTCGTGTAGTTGGTACCTTTGTTATCCCCTTTTTTCGTTTACCCTTTAAAAGTACAAATTTCGATTTGATTTTACGTTTCAAAGCATTTTGATGAATGAACACGTCGAATTTCATGATAACAGCTCCGTCTGTTTGATTGGTACAATTTTTATCCCTTTTTAACCGATTTCTCCCCCAAAAAGTACGAATTTTGCAAACATTTTTCCTTGGTCGAAATCGAGCTATAAACGCAATGCCCGTTCTAATTTCAAGATTCTAGGGCTAACCCTACCGGGATGTGGTACAATTTCTATCCCATTTAATCCTTTAAAAGTACAAATTGCCGAATCACTCATCTACAGTGTAAGGCGAATGTTTACACCAAATTTCATGATTGCAACGTTAGCCATGTTGTTGGTACGTTTTTTATCCCCCTTTCCCCGTTAACCCTTTTAAAGTTCGAATTTCACAAAATTCCTTCATTTTGCGTTTGTAAGCATTTTGAGGTATATACACGCCGAATTTCACGCTTCCAGCTCCGTCCGTTTTATTGGTACCATTTTTATCCCATTTTACCAGTTTTCGCCCTCAAACAGTACGAATTTTGCAAAAATATTCTCTTGGTCGCAGTCGTGCTATAAAAGTAATGCCTGTTCCGAATTTCAAGATTCTAGGCCCATCCGTTTGACGTAGGCTGTGGTACAATTTTTATCCAAATTAATCCCTTAAAAGTACACATTTCGAAAAATATCTTCTTATCGTCAATCAATACACATACCGAATTTCATAATTGTAGCGTCATCTGTGATGTTGGTACCTTTTTTATCTCATTTTCCCCGTTTACCCTTTAAAAGTACGTATTTCATAAAATTCGTTCCTTTAGAGTTTCTAAGCATTTTTAGGGATGTACACAGCGAATTTTATGATTCCAACTCCATCCGTTTGATTGGTACCATTCTTATCCCTTTTTACCCGATTTCATCTCCAAAAAGTACGAATTCTAAAAAATATTTTATTGGGCGCGTTGAAGCTACAAGATGAATTTGCGTGCCAAATTTCAAGATTCTATGCCCAACCGTTTGGTCATTGCTGTGGTACCATTTTTAGCCCTTTTAACCCCATTTTACCCGTTAAAAGTACGAATTACGAAAATCTGTAAGAGAAATGTACACACCTGAAATTTAATTCTAGCTTCAGCCGTGTTGTTTGTACCATTTTGACCCTTCTTGCACCATTTAGCGCCCCTAAGTTACGAATTTTTCAAAAATCCACTTTTTCCGCTGCATTCATGCAGCAAGAGGAATGCCCATACAAAATTTCGAGATTCTATGCCCAACCGTTTGGTCATTGCGGCGGTACCATTTTTATCCCTTTTTACCCTTAAAAGTACGAATTTCGAAAAATCCCATCTTATCACACCTCTACACTGTAAGAGAATGTACACTAGGGCGTACCTCAAAAAAAAAGTTCGCCGTACACCTTCGAATATGAAGTATTATTGAAAGGTAGTTTCAAAAATTTTTTTTATTTTTTTATGCCGAACGTAGGGGTCGCGCTTTTACATTTTTCTATATAACTTCTGCATTTATAAACGGATTTAAAAGTGTGATACATCGATGTTTTTGTCTGGACGAGGCCGATTTTTTTGTCTTTGAAGTCATTGAGCTCAAGCACCCCCTTCTGGTACTTACCCATCATATCTCAGTTGCTACTACCCTAATGTACCACTCTAATATCAGAAAATTAAAGCTCGCATAAAATCATGAATCATGCTTGAGATCAATGACTTCAAAGGCAAAAAAATCGGACTCGTCGAGACAAAAACATCGATGTATCACACTTTAAAATCCGTTTATAAATGCAGAAGTTATATAGAAAAATGTAAAAGCGCGACCCCTACGTTCGGCATAAAAAAATAAACATTTTTTTTTTGAAACTACCTTTCAATAATACTTCATATTCGAAGATGTACGGCGAACTTTTTTTTTACTTGTAACCTGGTACGCTCTAATGTACACCTCAAATTTCTTGATTCTATCTCTAGCCGTTTTGTCTGGGGAGTCACTCAATCACGCAACTCTTTTATATATTTTATATAAACATGATCAAATATCAAGTCATAGTGGATTCAGTGCACCAGCATAGAAGTTAAGCAGGACTTAATACTACCTATGATAAAGACGAGAAGGAGATACAAGAAGCAAAGCAAATATTTTTTGGTTTAAAATGATTATAAAAACATTTTCAAACATCAAATTGCAAATGATTTTGACTACACGTATGGATGTTATGTCGGTTTTATTGTAACCAAAGTTTATGCCACTTTGTGTGGGAGGTACCAGAAGGGGTGTGTCAATATCGCCCATATTCCATGCGGATGTAACCACTATAAAAGCATTGCTAAATATAAAATTTTACAATATTCCGAACATTAGTATAGAAGTTATAACAACTTTAATTTTACGTTGTTTTGCGTGATTTGCGTGGGAGGTACTGGAAGGGGCGTGGCACAAATACTATATACAAATACTAAAATATAGCTGATTCCGAATATCCGTGCGTAAGTTATATGGCTTTAATTTAACATTGGAATATGGGCTATTTGTGGGAGCTACCAGAAAGGGAAAGGCAATTTCGCCCATCTAAGAACTTAAACTATGTTTGGGAAAAATATCCATCATGTGCAAAGTTTGAACCGATTTCTTAACTCCTTTCGAGAGTTATCGTGTACACCAGCCAGCCAGACAGACGGACAAGTAGTGAAACGGATTTGGTCCAAACATACTTGGGGTCTTAAGTCACTCCTTCAATGCGTTACACTATTACTCTTTAGATTGAGGGTATAATTATGATGTTTTTTGCTAATAGCGATATTTGTTAAATAAATTCAGATGTTTCATTAATATAATTTTGAATCAAAATCTAATTAAATAATAATCCACTTATAGGGCAAATATGTTTTTATATAGCAATCCTCGAAGAAATGATAATAAAGAAATGTACATATTAATTATTACTGCAGGTATTTTCATTCCTTGTTGCGGAAGAAAGTTTTCCCTTCGGATCAGCTCCGTCCATTTGCCATACCAATATTCATTTCATTCTATTTTTATACTAAAAGTACAAATTTCAAAATCTATTTTCTTACACGTTCACAATGGAATGTACACTAGGGCGTACCTCAAAAAAAAAGTTCGCCGTACACCTTCGAATATGAAGTATTATTGAAAGGTAGTTTCAAAAAAAAAATTTTTATTTTTTTATGCCGAACGTAGGGGTCGCGCTTTTACATTTTTCTATATAACTTGTATTTATAAACGGATTTTAAAGTGTGATACATCGATGTTTTTGTCTCGACGAGGCCGATTTTTTTGTCTTTGAAGTCATTGAGCTCAAGCACCCCCTTCTGGTACTTACCCATCATTTCTCAGTTGCTACTACCCTAATGTACCACTCTAATAATCGAAAATTAAAGCTCGCATAAAATCATGAATCATGTTTGAGCTCAATGACTTCAAAGACAAAAAAATCGGACAAAAACATCGATGTATCACACTTTAAAATCCGTTTATAAATGCAGAAGTTATATAGAAAAATGTAAAAGCGCGACCCCTACGTTCGGCATAAAAAAATAAAAAAAAATTTTTTGAAACTACCTTTCAATAATACTTCATATTCGAAGGTGTACGGCGAACTTTTTTTTTTTTACTTGTAACCTGGTACGCTCTAATGTACACACCTAATTTTACTATTTTAGTTACAGCCAGTGGTTTGGTGCCAGTTTTATCGCATTTAACACGTTTTGTCCTTAAAATATGAATTTGGAGAAAGCCTTTTATTTTGTGCGTCTACTAAGTCGGAGAAATGTATAAATAGAACTTCATGATTCGATCGAATTGTGCCATTTTTATCCCTTTTCGTTCAGTTTTCCCTAAAAGTACAAATTTCAAAAAAAAAATCCCTAATATTTCTCGTCTGCATAATCAGACGGATGTAAATGCCGAATTTTATGATTCTAGCTGCAGCCATTTTGTCAGCATCAATTTTATCCCATTTTGACCCTAAAAGTACGAGTATTGAAAAAAGCGGTATTTTTCGAGTCTACGCAACCAGAGAGAAATATACACTGAATGTCATTATTGTAGCTGCACCGATTTGATTGGTACCCCTTTTTCCCATGAAAGTAATATTTTTGAAAATTTCCTTGATTTTGCACTTTTATGCAAAATGTACTTACCGAATCTTGTTATTCTAGCTGCAGCCATTTGGTCGGTATCAATTTTAAACCTTTTCACACATTTCACACGCTTTCTTTTACGTAGTTTACTAGCTATAGTCGTTTCACTGGTAGCATTTTTATCCCCTTTCCCCATTTATCGCCCTAAAAGTATAAATCAATTTATGGTGAGAGCGTTCATGCTATGTAAGGATCGAACTAACCAACTATCAAGTAAATACACAGCAGAAATCATTATTCCAGCTGTTGGTATCATTTCCCAGTAAAAACTCTCATTACCAAGTAATGTGAGGAATAAGGCAAAACCAAAAACCTTCACTACTTATTTTTCGGATCCGTTTCTAATTACTTTTATAAAGGGATTGTAAAAAACAGGCACGCTTACAAAAAGCTGAGAAATAAGTACTTCCATGCACGCTTACAAAAGGTTAATATATAAGTACTGGTTAGTAAGTATGTTGGTTGACTTTTGTGTGTTGTGGTTGGTGGTTTGACCAAACACAGCAAAACATTTCTCGCAACTTCAAGTTATTGTAACTTCATTATATTTCAAAATTTGTATGATGAACAACCACATCTCGACAAGCTAACGTATACACACAACATATAGTTTTGTTGTCGTAACAAAAGGTACGGAACAATAAGAAGAATGGGATTGAAAATAAAACATTTTTTTTAATTCCAATATTGTTCAATCAGTTAACTTTATGATTCTGCAAAGAAACAACTCGCATTCCGCGTAACATGTGCACACTTCGATTGACAAGAAGCAACTGAATTTTCTTCATCAATCGAAAATATGTTCGAGTGACGGTCGCGGCAACTTCGAAATGGCTGGATGACAAAGCTACACACAACTCTATGTGTAGCAAAACATGGATGTGTTGTTACCAATAACTAATTTTTTAAGCCATTTTAAGGAAGTCATTATTTCATACTTTAGAATAATGCAGGGCGTAATGGGCTGTCATTACTAGGTAATGCAAATAATAATGAGGTGGCATAACCGAGTTTTTGTTGGGTCGTATCCCTTGTTCCCAGTTTATCCCTTAAAAATACGAATTTTGGTTTGCATACGTAAACAGAGATATAAAGGGTGATTTTTTAAAAGCTATAGGAAAGTTAAAAAAAATACAAATAAAATTCAGAAAATGCAGGAAATCTTTATTTGAATCGATAGTACGGTCCATATAACTTAATGTTTGAAGATTATTTCATGCAAATGTTGACCTTGACTGCGACTCAGGCGCTTAGTCCAATTTTGACATTTCCATGTTTTTGAGTAACAGCTGCGATATTTTCTTCAGTTCGCACTCTACGTAGGCGTGTTAGGGTTTAATGTCCAACAATGTAAATTTGGTGCGAAATTTAGTCACAATAGCCTGAATAGCCGCTTCAGTGGGTCGATTAAACTGACCATAACATGGAAGCGTGCGATGAACTTTCTTAACAGAGCACGCATTTTGATAATAAAATTCAATAATTTGCAAGTGTTGTTCGTTTGTAAGACGATTCATGGTTAAATTATAGACCAAACTGAAGATGTTTGACAGTGAAATAAAACACGAAACGTGCGTCAGCTGTTTAAACCAGTGTTGCCAAAAGATAGTGGAATCTGCATACACACAAAATTTGTGTTTCTACCTGTTTACGTTTAATAGATTCCAATTTTTATCCCATTTTGCCCCATTTCACCCCTTACGAATAAGAATCACTTTATGGTGCACGTTTTTGTTATAAAGGAATTGCGCATACCCAAAATCAAGTAAATATAAGCAGACATAGTGAAAAACAAGTAAGGAAGGTTGAAGTGGGGGGTGACCGACTACATGACACCCTACACCTAGTCGTATACCCTGTGGTATAGGGTATAAAAAGGTCGTTAAATTTGAACCGGGTGATATACGACACAGCTATAAGAGGAAATTTCACAGTACTTTTAAGAAAATTAGAACAATTAAATAGCGTTTGTCCTTATTGCATATTCCGTTGTACATAGTTTTATTTAGTTCTAACAATAATTGCGACCTGTACTTTGATTACAAGTGCAGATGGACAGACGGACGATGGTCTATTTCGTTTCCTTTTGGGCAGAGATACAAGCCGACCGATTTTAAGCCGACAAGCCGCCGCCGCCGCATGTTTCCGCACGAGCCGCGCCGCCGCCGTTTTCATCGGCTCAAATCGACTTCAACACGCCGCCGATTTCATCGACTCATATCGACTTCAACCACGCCGCCATGATTTGACGGAGATCTAACTCAGTCAAATCTTACTAGCAAAACTGACAACCCACTTAAAATTACAAAAGAAAATATAAATGCCGACTTAGACAACCTACTGCTGTGAAATATATTGATCTTTCTTTGAATTTGGTATCCCACTATATGATGAAGGCTATAGAAAATTGAATGATTGTATTTTGATTTGAAAGTCGCATTTATATAAGTCAATTCCAGTACGTGTGGCCATGTGTTCCTATAAATAACAATGAACAACAGCTCCTCTATTGTGCTTCTTTAGTGTGTCAAAGTAGGTAGAGTATTATTATTCTTTGGAAGGATTATGATATTCAAGCCTCACATGAAAAGCTGTAATTACAAAAATATTTATTAAATTCGTCCATGTTATAAATTTTGGGAATGGATTCCCACTCTCAAAAAATTATTGTATGGGATAACAATTAGGGTGTCCAACCGCGATTAATCGAATAATTTTTGTCAAATATTTGTTCGAGAAATAAAAAATCATGATTTTCGAAAGACGAATAATTCGAATAAATTGTCCCAAATAATCGTTTTTTGCCTTAAAAACTAATGAAATCGTCGTATGCTTTGTATGATAAATTGATTTTGTATAGCCAGTTTGCTTCATTCTAAATATAAAACCACAAATTTTTCGATTTTTGATTTGTATGCTCCACAGATATTAATATAACGATTTATCCGACATCATTTAAAAATAGCAAAAACTGGCCAATAGCTTCAGAATTATTTAAAATTTAAAGAATAGTAATTGAGGTTAACACCGCGATAATAAAGTCAGTTCTGTTATAAATCATATGATCCATATTATCAATGGATAACTTCGGATATTGTGCTCATTTAAGGGAAGGTTCTTTATTTTGATAAGATATTAAGATTTTTGCCAACTTCTAATGAATTTCGAATTTGATATTGCAATTTTTAAATAAAATCAGATACGTAATAAACGTTCAATATATAGTGGAACTAACCGTAAACTGGCGTGTCTTGTCTATATAACTATTATTAATTATATTTTATTTAAGTGGACAATTGTTCGATTAATCGGTTAATCAAATAACTCTCGATTTCATCATTCGATTAATTAGAATTTTTTTGTTTTTAAATAACATAAAAGTCCGAATAATTGGATACCCTAATAACAATATTACATTTTTGGAACATTGGCTAATATTAACGAATATTGAACTACTTGACAAAAAATAAAAGAAAATTGTTCCTTCCGTTTTCCAAAAATTGTCAAATAAATAGGGGTAATCGAATGACAGAACGAGCCGGCAAATCAGCCGAAAGCCGCCGCCGCCGACCCATTTTGAACAGCGCCGCCGCCGCCGATAATTATGGTTCGGCTTGTAACTCTGCTTTTGGGTGTTATAAACAAATGTACAAAGTCGTTATGCCCTGTAGTGTAGTAGGGTATAAATATAAGGGGTTATTAGAGGTATTTTCAGTCCTTGTGAGGGAACAAAATTTTCTGTTTGAACCGATTTCGACCAGTTGCAATTCCGATCGATATACAACTGCATGCCGCATTTGTGGAAAATTTGGAACTTCTAGATCCTTTCGTTTAGATAATAGCCTGCTATCAACAGACGGGCAGACGGACAAAGCTAGATCGTCTTAGAATTTTATGACGATCAGGAATATATATTCTTTATAGGGTCTCAGGTCGATATTTCAAGGTTTTACAAACAGAATGACAAACTTAGTGTACACCCATCCTGCGGTGGAGGGTATAACAACTAATCATTCCATATCAAACCGAATGATTTTCGTAAAACAGCATTTTAATTGTCTGAATACTGCAAATTTTACATAATAATCAATTAATGACGATAAGGAATATTTGCAGCCATATTTTTTAATTTTCCAAGAGATCTTTTTGCACCATACGCGCTACAGTTATACTTTTTTATTACGGCTACAACATTGACTATGAAGTAGTAAATTAGTCCAATTACACCTTCGCCCTAATGTACGTACAGTGTAGATATGTGAGTAAAGAGTTTTATTTCTTGTTTTGTTGCTACACAAAATGCCATAAAGGAAATAATTAAGATGTTCAGTACATCGACACAACAATTACTTGAAGCAAAAGTAGAAAACAAACAGAATAAAATGTATTGTTCAGATCCAAGTTCAGGACATAGTATGGTGAGTGTATCACTAAACATCAACTGCATGTTAAAGGCAACGACACTTAGTAGTTGAACAAGAGATGCTGGGACGGAAAACATGTGATTTAAATGTAAACGATGTGGATGATATGGAGAAAGTTTGGCACATTGTTTTTAAGGGTTCTTAATTGTGAGAATCTTCTTCGAAGTGGATAGCTTTTGTCAGCCGGACGAAGGTATTGCTGACAAGTTGCACTCAGCTCGACTATTCAATTGATATTAATTTCTCAATGCACTTGAAATTAACGTAATAACTAATACACTGAAAACGAGTATTTAATTGGCGTAATTACTAAGATAATTAAATGAATTGATTTTCAGCCTGGAAAGATTCACAAATACAATTGATATTTCATTAGACAAAAAAAGAAAATACTGTCTAATATTTGTTCGACTCTTTTTCTCAACAAAAAAAATTAATTATATTCCCAACATGATATCTGTCAATATATCACGTCATCCTACCAGTTACTTACTATACGAACTTGAATATAACTTCAGAAAAGAATGGATGCAAGTGTAGCAGAAAAAATATTTATCTATTGCATATATATGCGATGAGAAAAATTTGCTTTCAAATTTAGGTGTTTATGGTAGGGCCAGGTAGTTTTGTGTGGGGACTACATCCAAATCTGAACCGATGTGACGAACTTTCACGTGTGTAGTTGAAATATAACGTGGTGTGTCAAATTTGATGAAAATTGGTTATAATAAGTGAATTTTCGATCGAATAAAGTAAAATTGGGATAGATTTTTATACCCTCCACCTCCAGGATGGGGATATACTAATAATGTCATTCCGATCGTCATAAAATTCTAAGACGATCTAGCCATGTCCGTCCGTCTGTTGAAAGCACGCTAGCATCTAAACGAATGTAGCTAGGATGTCCAAAATTTCCATAAATGCGTCTTATAGTCGTAGATCGGTTGGGATTGAAACTGGGCGAAATCGGCCCAAAGGGAAAAAATTTTCCCTCACATGGACTAAAAATACCCATAATAACCCCTAATATTTTAGAGTATTTAGTATATTTTTTTCAATATGTCTACTTGCACTTACTTGATATTGGATATGCGCATTCCCCCTATAACAAAAACGTGCACCTAAAAGTGATTTTTATTCGTAGGGGGGCAAAAAGGGATAAAAGTGGTACCTATTAAACGATTGCAGCTAGAATCATGGAATTCGATGTATATATTCCTCTGACTGCATAGACATTCAAAATAAAAAGATTTTTCCAAATTCGCACTTTTTACTTGTACAGCAAAAATTGGTTGAATCATGAAGTTAGGTTGTTTTGCCATATGTGCGTGAGATAATGGATTTTAAAAATTTGTACTTTTGGAATTAAAAAGGAATGGAAATACAATCTGCTGTAACACCCACTATTTACCAATATTTATGGTATTTAAGCTTTTTCAAAATATTATTAGATTTGCCTTATAAGCGCGCTTTTAAATAATAAACATATTATATTTATTTATAAAATTGTTTTTTCAATATTTGTTTTTGTTTTGGTTTGAATATATTCAAAAAATATATTTTCCTGTAATATTACAGCACTTTTGCGAAAATCGACAGCCTCTGTAGAATGCAATCCATGGTGGAGGAAGGGTATTCGGCCCTACCGAACTTAACGCCGTTTTTACTTGTTTATGTTTCTAGTTGAAATATAATGTGCCCAATTTGAAGAAAATCAGATATGAAACCACATATCAGCGATAAAAGTCAATTCGGAAGCGACATTTTTATGAGAACTGTATCTAGGAACGATTTGCTTCTAATTAAATGGCGCCCGTTTGTTATAATTGATCAATGAAATTCTAAATTCTGATTCTAAAATGATCGGTGTTATAAATTATAGGTCTATCTCTCTTCTTTTTGGGGTTTACAAAATGGTTAATAGTGGCAAAAATATGACTATCATCTGTACAGATGGTCGAAATAGCAAGAATTCGAATTATTGCTTTGAATTGCTTAAAATTTTAGTCAATATTGAAATCTCTTAAAATATCAATCAATCAAATTAGTTGGAAATTATTTAGAAGCACTTCATGGAATTGAGCTTACACTTAATTCTCAATATACCGAGTGTGGTGCGATGTTAAGAATGTGTGACTACATATCTAACATCACTGGTTCGGTTCTTTAGTCAATTTGAGAATTTCTTCATCGAGTGAATACATATTATCGACATAAAACTTTGTTTAGCCAATATGAATTTATAAAATTGAAATTCGAAGAAATTGTTACTATTGAAAAGTCAGAAGATCGAGATCGTCGAAATCGAAGATAACTCGACGAATTTCGCCAGTGTGTCAAAAATAAAAGAACAAGTCAGGTGATTTATGTTGTCGAAAATCGCATGACTCAATCGCATAATCTGAAGCCCGCTCAACAGAAAAAAATTTACCAGAATCGGTTGATGTATGTGGAATAAAGTCACATTGGAACTGTTACATTTAGAGGTACATATGTGCCAGTTAGTATGATAGTGGTCTACGTCACTATTCACTTTATCCGTTTTGAGATATAAATATAATGGTTTATGTTTGAGTCAATTGAAAAATGGAAAAATTTCCACCGAAGCACACAATTTTTTCTTAGAATATCCAACTACTATATCGAACTTTAAAAAAATTGACAGCGTTGGTACCTTTAAGGGGACCACTACTCTCAGGATGCACAGGCATATTCATTCTTTTCAAAATTAAAAAAATAAACAAACAAATATTTTATTTTATTTTATTTTTCAACAGTATTATTTCCATACAAAAATAAAAGAATGCACAAAATATTTTCTTAAAAAAATAAAAATATATATAAATATTTACAGGTTGTTCGTCTAGAAACTTTATATTGAAATTATTGTTTACTTTTCAAATAATTTCATTTTATGTGTTATTCAATTTATCTAAATCAGTTAAAGTGGACATTATAAAAACAAGTTAAAGTTCGGCGGGGCTCTCTATATGATAATCTCCTCTTTCTACCCCATTACATTTCAATGCGGTGAAAAAATGGGTCCAACGTGCATCGCCACTTCGTGGACTAGGGTATTATAAGTTAGTTTCGTGCCAAATGTTTGTAACACCAAGAATTAATTGAGCTAGTATACGGATCGTCTTAAAATCACCAGCTGAATCGATTTAACGATGTCTGTCTGTCCGTCTGCTGTCCATCTAAGCTTGTTCGCACTCTACAGGTCGCAATTGGTGTCCGATTATCATGAAATTTGCAGAAGTTACTATTTTGGCCAAGGACGATCGGTATTGAATTTGGAGGAAATCGGTTCAGATTTATATATAGCCCCCATATAATTGTCGCTCCCGATTTGACTTTTTCCGCTCTAAAAACCACATATTGTACCCGATTTTCTTTAAAATTGGCACAACATTTTATAATCGAACTAGAAACACCTATGCTGAAAGTGGGTAAGATCGGTTCAGATTTAGATATAGCCCCCATACAAATGTCGCTCCCGATTTGACTTTTTCCGCCCTATAAAGCATATATAGTACCCGATTTTCTTCAAATCTTGCATAACACCTTATAATCTAACTAGAAATACCTGTGATGAAAGCGGGTTAGATCGGTTGAGATTTAGACATAACCCCATACAAATGTCGCTCCCGATTTGACTTTTCCCACTCTAGAAACCACATATTGTACCCGATTTTCTTTAAAATTACCACCATACAAATGTCCTTTCCGATTTAACATTTTTTGTCAAACACATACATTTACAGGATTCAAAAATTCTTCCCGATTTCACTTTTTTACCGAATTGAATTGTAGTGAGATAGAAAGTGGGGAGTATCATATAGTGGCTTCGTCCGTCTTTAGCCTTTCCTTACTTGTTTGAGAGATGTCCATACTTTGGAATAACCCAAATGAGGCCCCATTCTGCTCTATTACATCTCTAGAAACTACATCTTACATTGGATCTTCATCAAATTTTGCAGATCATTATACGTTTCTACTAGAAATACATACCGTGAATGAAAACTATGCAGGCCCATATTTTGGCACAGGCCTCAAGTGTTGTCATAGTCCCCCTTCAAATGTCCGTCCAATTCATACTATTACCGCTGTATAATCTGTATTTATCACTGGATCTTGATCAATTTTTCCAGATGTAAATATAACACATTACTCGGAATATCTGCTGGAAAGTTGGACCAATTACTTTATTATTTACCATATTCATTAAATTTGACTAAAGATTAATTTATAGTAACTGCATATATGAACTACATAAAATTGCTCCCATGACATACCTGGGTTTAGTAATCAAAGCGAGGTATATACGCAGGGAGTGATGTAGGGTATTATCTAGTCGGCCCCGCCCGACTTTAGCCTTTCCTTACTTGTTTTACCTCACTTTTCTATCATTCCAACCTACTGTCCATAGCGTTTTACACTTGCTACATCTGAAATACCTAATAGTTGTCGGATGGCAAGCAAATTAAATTTTCTTAAATATTTATAGTGTTTTTTTGCAATTGAAATTCATTTGAAAATGTATTTATTCGTTACAATTTATTCATGTTGATGAAAAAAACCCAAACCTGCCACAGACACTCGAAGAAGAGGAGCATTTTTTAGAAAAATTCTTTTTTTAACATTAAGTCAAGAGTTTTGTTACAAATGTCATTTGTAAATGCATATTTCAGTTCATATCCTTCATGTTCCACACAAGGAATGACATTATTCTTCTTTCTGATATCCTTTTTTTGTTCGTCTTGAGTTATTTGCATTATTTATGAGTCTGTGAATATTTGTCTTCTTATTGCATTTTATCTTTGAAACGGAGCTCAAATGACACCGTCACAATTGTCAACATTTGTGGTTTGTTGGCAGATATTACTTAATATCATTTGGCAAACAAAATGGAAAATTCTCGTACGTATACGAAGTAATGAACTTTTGATGTGAACTGAAGTGAACTTTTGCATCATTTTTGAACATTAGAAGGGCGGCACAAAATTCAAGCAAGATTAAGATTTACGTAAATTTTTTATAAAACAGTCAAATCGGTAGCGATATTTGTATGTAAATCTGAACCGATTTGCTTCAAATTAAATAGCGTTCGCTACATAAACTATGTTTATGTTATGATTCAAAAAGTGTTTCTAAGCCGATCTGTATAATAGACGATGGGTCTATCTGGTTTCCTTTTGGGTGTTACAAACAAATGCATAAAGACATACAACCCTAGTGGAGGGTATAACTACTATTAAATTGAACGGTGTTTTCAGTTTAATTCTAATACGCAACGTAAATTTAGGGATACCCAGTTTCGAGAACGTTTCTGTAAAGCACTTAGAGTTAAAATGAAAACAAAAAGTCCTTATGTAAATTTGAGGAGCATTTGACATCTTAATCCTCAAAGGGAAATAATCTTAGTAAATTATGTTTCAGTTTTTTCATATATTTATTGCATAGACGTTTGGGAAAGACCTTATGAAGTTGCATGTGATAAATGCATAGAATTTTTATAGTGATTAATGGAATACATTGACTTATTTACTTTTCTCGAATCGGGAACTTTAAAAGTTAATTAATTCGAATTAGCGTTGTTTAACATCTATATATATAAAAGAGTTGCGTTACTGACTGACTTATCATTGACCAGTCCCCAGTCCAAACGGCTGAAGCCAGAGTCATGAAATGTTCAGGGTAGTTCCCACATATGACGTAGACGTCGACTAAGAAATTTACGAAATTCGTACTTTTATGGGGTAAGATGGGACATAAAGGGATAAACATCGAACCTTCGCCCTCACTAAACGGCAGTAGCTAGAAACATGAAATTCGGTGTGTTCCTTGTAATGACCATACCGACGAGCTACAAATACGGATTTTTCGAAATTTGTACTTTTAAGGGAGGAAAGAGACACAAAGGGATAAAAATGGTACCAATTTAAGTATTGCAACAATATTCGTGAAAAACGATATCTACATTTCTCTCACAACGTAGACTTACAACATAAATGGATTTTTAGAAATGTGTACTTACAAAGGGTGAGTGGAACAAAAAGGGGAAATAATGGTACCGACTAAAGTGTTACAGCTTGAATCGTGAAATTTGGTATGTAAATTAATCTGACCATGTATAAAAGCATTAAAATTGGATTTTTCGAAATTTGTACTTTTAAGTGGCGAGCGGGACAAAGAGGGATAAAAATGGTACCAACTTAAGTATTACAGCTAGAATCGTGAAATTCGGTATGTAAATCCCTCTGCCCATGCAGAAGAGCAATCAAAATGGAATTTTCAAAATTTATTCTTATAAGGTGTGAGCGGGACAAAAAGGGATAAAAATGGTACCAACTAAAGTATTACAGCTAGAATCGTGAATATCGGCGTGTACATTCCTCCGACCACGTAGACGTGCAACATAAATTGATTTTTCGAAATTTGTACATTAAAGGACTGAGCGGGACAAAAAAGGATAAAAAATGGTGCCAACTAAAGTATTACAGGTAGAATCGTGAAATATGGCATGTAAATTCCTCTGACCATGTAGAAGTGCAGTAAAATTTGATTATTCGATATTTTTAGCGAATAATCGGGAGCGGGACAAAAAGGGAGAAAAATGGTGCCAACTAAAGTATTACAGCTAGAATCGTGAAATTCGGCGTGTACATTCCTCCGACCACGTAGACGTGCAACATAAATGAATTTTTCGAAATTTGTACATTTAAGGGCTGATCGGGACAAAAATGGATAAAAATGGTGCCAACTAAAGTATTACAGCTAGAATCGTGAAATAAAATTTGATTATTCGAAATTTTTACTTATAAGGGGTGCACGGGACAAAAATGGTGCCAACTAAAGTATTGTAGCAAGAATCGTGAAATTCGGCGTGTGCATTCCTCCGACCACGTAGACGTGCAACATAAGTGGATTTTTCGAAATTTTTACATTTAAGGGGTGACCGGGACAAAAAGGAATAAAAATGGTATCAACTGCAATATTACAGCTAGAATCGTGAAATTTGGTAAATTGAGTTTTTCGAAATTTCTACCTTTTATGGAGTGCGCGGGACAAGAAGGGATAAAGATGGTACCAACTAAAGTATTGCAGTTATAATCGTCGAATCGAAATCTGTATTTTTAAGAGCGGCACAAAATGAGATAACGGCACGACAAGGGATAAACGTGTTACCGAATAAAGTACATGTTTTTAGGAGAAACAAAAACACATATTACCTACATGGTGATTTTTCAAAATGTGTACTTTTTTGGAAAGAGGTGCAAAAAGTAATAAAGTGGCCGGCTCCATTAGGAAACATGAGATCGAGGATATAAAAGGTTCTGCGGCTGTAATTTTTTGTTCAAAACTGGGTAGAAAATGATAAAAATTATACATACGAAGGGAGTTCAGCTAAAATAATCCACATCGACAACCGCATTCCTTTGACTGTGTATGAGTTCTAACTAATAGGAGGTTTTCAAATTACTGTTTTAGATTTATCTATATCCACCAAATGAAAATTAATTAAATACTATCTAAAAACAGAGAAGGATTAAATTAATAACAAATAAATGCTTTTTTTGCGTGCGAAATAGCGGATACTGCTAGTTTATTTATAAAGCTGTATACAAATTTTAATTATAGAATTTTATTATACCCCCACCACTCTATGGCGAATCAGCCTATATTCTCATATTCACCATCTGAATCGATTTAAATTCAATGAAGTTAGATTACACTGTTCAACATTTTTGAAGTCATTTCAAAATAACCATATACGGACACCGCTACATGATAAAAGACCAAAAAAAAAGACCCGTGTTTTTTTTTTCCCCAAAGTCATGCACTTTTTTTTATGGGCCCCCAGAGATTTGAGGCATCGGTGTAATTTTTGGAAAAAAGTGATCATATTCTCAGGCTCATATCTTGCAAACCGTTCGGAATTTTGATTTACTCTCTGAGGCAAAGTTCTAGCTCTTGTCATAAAGAACAAAAATTGTGAACATATAAAATCAAAAAAACTTCATCTTCAAGGTAAAAATCGCAAAAAACTTAGGTAGCCGCAAAATTGAAAAAAAAAAACAGTAAGGAAAGGCTAAAGTCGGGCGGGGCCGACTCTATGATACACTCCACTTTCAATCCGAATACAATTCAATTCGGTGAAAAAGTGAAAACGGGAAGGTTTTTTGTATCCTGTAAATGCATGTGTTTGACAAAAAATTTTATATCGGAAAAGACATTTGTATGAAGATATATTGAAACCTGGAACGAAATAGGTGAAATATAAAATGTATAGTTTGGCCAAAATCGGTTAAACTTATGGGAGCAACATTTGAATTTGGGCTATATTTAAATCTGAACCGATCTTACCCACTTTCACCATAGTTTTGTTTAGTCAGATTATAAGATGTTGTGCGAAATTTAAAGAAAATAGAGCACAATATGTGGCGTTTAAAGCGGCAAAAGTCAAATCGGGAGCGACATTTGTATGGGGGCTATATCTAAATCTGAACCGATCTTACCCAATTTCTGCATAGTGTTTCTAGTTGGATTATAAGACGTTGTCCCAAATTTAAAGAAAATCGGGTACAATATATGGTTTTTAGAGTGCAAAATTCAAATCGGGAGCGACATTTGTATGGGGCCTATATCTAAATCTGAACCGATCTAGCCCGCTTTAGCCACAGGTGTTTCTAGTTAGATTATAAGATGTTGTGCCAAATTTAAAGCAAATCGATTAGAATATATATGTGGCATTTAAAGCGGAAAAAGTCAAATCGGGAGCGACATTTATATGGGGGATATATCTAAATCTGAACCGATCTTACCCAATTTCTGCATAGGTGTTTCTAGTAAGATTATAAGATGTTGTGCCAAATTTAAAGAAAATCGAGTACAATATGTGGTTTCTACAGAGGAAAATGTCAAATCGGGAACGACATTCGTATGGGGGCTATATCTAAATCTGAACCGATCCAACACATTTTTACCACAGGTGTTTCTAGTTCAAATATAAGATGTTTTACCAAATCTGAAGACAATCTGATACATTATGTGGTTTCTAGAGCGGAAAAAGTCAAATCGGGAGCGAAATTTGTATGGGAGCTATATATAAATCTGAACCGATCTGTCCGATATTCACCATGGGAGTTTCTAGTGGGAATATAAGATGTTTTACCGAATCTAAAGACAATCTGATACAATATGTGGTTTCTAGAGCGGAAAAAGTCAAATCGGGAGCGAAATTTGTATGGGAGCTATATATAAATTTGGACCGATCTGTCCGATATTCACAATGGGAGTTTCTAGTGGGCATATAAGATGTTTTACCGAATCTGAAGACAATCTGATACATTATGTGGTTTCTAGAGCGGAAAAAGTCAAATCGGGAGCGAAATTTGTATGGGAGCTATATATAAATCTGAACCGATCTTTCCTATATTCACCATGGGAGTTTCTAGTGGGAATATAAGATGTTGTACCGAATCTAAAGACAACCTGATACATTATGTGGTTTCTAGAGCGGAAAAAGTCAAATCGGGAGCGAAATTTGTATGGGAGCTATATATAAATCTGAACCGATCTGTCCGATATTCACCATGGGAGTTTCTAGTGGGAATATAAGATGTTGTACCGAATCTAAAGAAAATCTGTTGTAATATGTGGTATCTAGAGTGAAAAGAGTAAAATGGGGAGTGAAATTCGTATGGGGGCTATATCTAAATCTGAACCGATTTTCTTCAAATTAAATAGCGTTCGTCCTTATCCCGAAAAACTTCGTTGTGCAAAGTTTCATTTGGTTCTGTCTACAATTGCGACCTGTATCGTGATTACAAGAATAGATGGACGGACGGACAGACAGACAGACAGACAGACAGACAGACAGACAGACGGACATTGCTAAATCGACTCAGAAAGTGATTCTAAGACGTTCGGTATAATTAACAATGGGTCTATCTCGTTTCCTTTTGGGTGTTACAAACAAATGCACAAAGACATAATACTCTCGTGGAGTGTATAAAAATGAAAAAGATGAAACGTGTGAAATCCCACTAACAGAGGTAAAACAATTGAAACAAAAATCCCACAAGTACAATGAAATGAAATTCCACTCATAGAGGTAAACTAGTAAAATATCCCACTTATAGAAGTAAATTCCGAAAATCCCAATCCCACTTAAAGAAGATCAAATTCCCGGTTAAAGAGTTTTTTGTGTGAAATGTGCAGGGACCACAAAAATGACCCACTAATAGGGGATTCCCAGTTATGCAGGCTCGACTGTAAAATATTAAATTTTTGCCATATAAAAAAACCGGTTTGACCGGTTTTGTAAAAATTTAAAAACCGAGTACCGGTTTTTTAAAGTGGCGAATTTTCGAACAAACCGAAAACCGGTTTTCTGAAAAGGGTCGGTTTTTGACATCCCTAGACATAGTCATAAATAATTTATTTTAAGTGCACACTGTGTGTCGCTCACGTATTCATCTCCTGATAGATATTTTGATTCGCCTGGAAGAAGAGTTTTAATCGAATGCAATTATATGGCATGTCAGTATCACATTTTAGGTGGTAATTTTTCAGTATGTTCTCATCAAGTCGATTCGGTTGAAATTGTTTGAAATAAATTACATTGTTTCTGAGATACTAATCTACACTATGAATCATATGCATAAGGAATTAATATTTTTCTTCAGACAAAATATAATGTGCAGTAGCAAATTTGAAAAAAATCTTCTCCTTAGTATAAGGGTTTTTTATAACGTGTTCTGCCAAATTACATCAAAATCTCTCGAGATATGTATCTGAGAGAAAAAAGTTATATCCGGAAAGACATTTGTGGCCCACTTTCACTATAGGTGATTCAAGTTGAAATATGATGTGCCTTGCCAAATTTTAAAAACATAGGTCCAAATATAGTTTGGAGATCGGAAAAAGACAAATCGGGAGCGAAATTGAAAAACTTTAACCATAGATAGTTCAATTTGAGTTATAAGGTGCTGTACTATATTTGTACCAAATCCAATAAAATATGTGGTTTCTAAAGCCGAAAAAAGCAAATCGGGAGGGAAATTGTATGGGAGCTATGTCTAAAACTGAAACGATCTTACTCACTTTCACCATAGATGATTCTAGGTGAAATATAAAATGTTGTGCCAATTTTTTATTTCAATTATAAGGTAATGTGCCAAATTCGAAGATTATATGCGGAGTTTAGAGCGGAAAAAGTCAAATCGGGAGCGACCTTCGTATTGGTGTTATATCTAAATTGGGATCGATGTTCTTTAAAACAAATAGGCCTCGTCCTTGGTCCGCAAAACTTACATGTGCCAATTTTCGATGGGATCGGAAGGACGGACATTGCTAAGTCCACTCATAAAGTGATTCTAATCTCGTTTTCATATGGGTTTTACAAACAAATTGACAAAGTCCTAAGGATTATATCTGGAGGGTATAATAATGTGTTGTGCAAATAAAATACATGTTGAATAAAATGGAAAGACGTAAATCGGTACCAATTTGTGTGTGGGAGCTATCTACAATTTGAGCCGTTGTGACCCATTTTCACCATTGTTTCTAGTTAATATACAAATTGTTCCAAATTTTTAATCGGTTAAAGTATAACGTACAAATCGGGAGATACATTTGTATGGAAGCTATATAACAGATCTGACCCACTTTCACTATAACTATTTGTGATTTAATTATAAGGTGTTGTACCAAATTTGAAGAAATCGCTTAACATATGTGGTTTCTAAAGCGTAAAAAGTCAAATGGGGAGCGAAATTTTATGGGAGCTATATACACTGAAAGAATTATCTTCATAATATTTATGATTTTGTCAGTGAAGATTTTCATTAAAAAGTCGCAAAAGAAACATTTCATAAAATGTATGAAACATGTCTCATACAACACAAATCAATGAAAAGTGTCATAGAATTTAAAAACATTTCTTAGAAACTATGAAATGCAGTTTTTCATTCGAAGAACTTTTGTCATAAAAAATCATTATTTTTCGTAATATGATTTATGAAATTTTTCATAGATTTTATGTAGAAAATTCATTAATTTTATGAAATAGTTGCATAAATAGTATATACTGAAGCTTCCATTAAGAACAAAAAAACAAAAAAGGTCTGACTCGTTGACTATCCAATCAACACACACTTTGCAATGAATATGTCTTTCACCTAAATCAGGGTTCATACTTATGTCAGATTTATCAGAGTACAAATGACAATTGCTAGCATTCAACGAATAAAGTCGACACACTAAAAATGTAGCTGTAAGTTATGAAATATTTCATAAAAACTATGAAATCCTTCATTATATTTATGAAAACATTTCATAATACAAATATTTTATTGGTTATGACATACTTCATAATATTTAAGAATTGTTTCTTTAATATTATGGAATTTCTCTTTTATCTTATGAAACTAAGTATCACTAATTTATCAATTTTGTTTTATGAAAAATTTGTATGAAACATTCAAAAATTCACTAAATATATGAAAAACCTTTTATGAAATCGCTTCATAAATATTATGAAGGAAAAAATCTTTCAGTCTATAGATTTAATTTTTAACATAGTTGTTGTTAGCTGAAATATCAGTCGTTTTTACCAAATTTAAAGAAAATCGGGTAAAATATGTGGCGTCTAGAAAAGAAAAAGTACAAATCGGGAACAACATTTGTATGAGGGCTATATCTAAATCTGAACTGATTTTCTTCAAATTAAATAAATGCACTGTTTTAAATAAAGTGTGTGTAACTTCGCGATTTTAGCTTAAGTCGTTTGCCTGAAAAAAAAGTTTGGAAAAAGTCCTCTGTCCTTCTGTGTCTACGCAGTCAGATGATCTTCAAAGCACGAATATCGAAAGATCTCTTTATTTTTCGGGTCTATGCAGTCAGAGCAATGTACACCGAATTTCACTATTTCAGCTGTATTTTCCCCATTCGCCCCATCTGCCGCCTGAAATTGGAAAATTTCCTTTATGTTTCGCGTCTATATTGTCAGATGAATGTATATAAAAAATTTCATCATTTCAACTTCAACGGTTTGGATGGTACCATTTTTGTCCCTCTTTTTCAATTGTATCCCTTAAAAGTACGAATGTCGAAAAATCCATCTATTTTACGTGTCTAGAGGGATGCACGTACCGAATATCATGACTGTAGCTGCTGTCAAAAATTTCATTTCGAAAAATTCATTTTTGTTTCGCATCTAGATGAATGTGTTCATCATCTCATGATTACAACTTCAGCGGTTAATAGCATAATATATAGCCATGTCCGTCTGACTGTTGAAAGCACGCTAGCTTCCGAACGAAATGAGCTAGAAGGTCCATATTTTCCATAAATATGTCTAATGGTTGTTGATCAGTTGGGATTGAAATCGAAATCGGCCCAGAGAGAAAAAAATTTCCCTGACAAGGACTGAAAATACACCAAATATTTACAATATTTCAGCATGTTTTTGAATATGTCTGCTTCTATTTGATATTTAGAATGCGTATACCCATTATAGTAAAAAGGCGCACCATAAAGTGATTTTTTTACCTCGTATATTAGGTCCCACGCCCACTTTTCCAATACCGTACATTTTTGCCACAACCACGCACATTGGTTCCGGATGCACTCATACAAAGTTTCAGCACACTAGGTGTCATAGAAATGAATATATTCGATAATAGGTTTCAACTTTGTATGGGAGATGCCACGCCCAATTTTCCAATACCGCCCATTTTGACACAGCTACGCACAGTGATGCTGGATTTACTAACACAACATTTCGGCACTATAGATGTCATAGAACTGAACATATTCGATTATAGGTTTTATCTTCACACGCCCACTTTTCCAATACCGCCCACTTTTGGTACAACTACGCACTTTTATGCTAGATGCACTGACACAAAATTTCAGTATTCATTTTTATACCCTCCACTTCCTGGGTGGGAGCATACTAACTTTGTCATTCCGTTTGTAACACCTTGAAATAGCGATCTGAGACCATATAAAGTATATATATTTTTGACCCATAAATGCTTCTTATAGTCGTAGATCGGTTGAGATTGAAATCGGTCCAAAGGGAAAAGGACTAAAAATACCCGTAATAATCCCTAATATTTTAGAATATTTATGCATTTTTTCAATATGTCTGCTTGTACTCACTTGATATTGGATATACGCATTCCCCTCATAACAAAAACGTGGGGCAAAAAGGTATAAAAATGGTACATATTAAACGAAAACAGAACGAAATTCGATGTGTATATTCCTCTAATTCTTCGTGCTTGTAAGGGAAAAATGGGAATAGAGGGATGAAAATGATACCAACCAAACTGCTGAACCTAGAATAATGAAATTCTGTGTATAAATTACTCTGATTGCGTAAACACGTAAAATAAACTGATTTTTCGAAATTCGTACTTTTTGGGGTTAAAATGGAAAATGGGGATAAAAATAGTACCAATCAAATGATTACAGCTACAGTCCTGAAATTCGGAGCATACATTCCTCTGACTGCGTAGACTCAAAAAATAAAAGAATGATGAAATTCGGTGTGTACATTAGGGCGTACCTCAAAAAAAAAGTTCGCCGTACACCTTCGAATATGAAGTATTATTGAAAGGTAGTTTCAAAAAAAAAATTTTTATTTTTTTATGCCGAACGTAGGGGTCGCGCTTTTACATTTTTCTATATAACTTGTATTTATAAACGGATTTTAAAGTGTGATACATCGATGTTTTTGTCTCGACGAGGCCGATTTTTTTGTCTTTGAAGTCATTGAGCTCAAGCACCCCCTTCTGGTACTTACCCATCATTTCTCAGTTGCTACTACCCTAATGTACCACTCTAATAATCGAAAATTAAAGCTCGCATAAAATCATGAATCATGTTTGAGCTCAATGACTTCAAAGACAAAAAAATCGGACAAAAACATCGATGTATCACACTTTAAAATCCGTTTATAAATGCAGAAGTTATATAGAAAAATGTAAAAGCGCGACCCCTACGTTCGGCATAAAAAAATAAAAAAAATTTTTTTGAAACTACCTTTCAATAATACTTCATATTCGAAGGTGTACGGCGAACTTTTTTTTTTTACTTGTAACCTGGTACGCTCTAGTGTACATCCCTCTAATTGTGTAGAAAGGTAAAATAAACAGATTTTAGAAAGTCGTACTTTTAAGGGGATAAAAATGGTACCTACCAAATGGCCGCAGTTGGAATCATAGCCACGCAAAATAAAAAGATTTTTCCAAATTCGTACTTTTTTACTTTTACTGCAAAAATTGGTTGAATCGTGAAGTTAGTTTAGTTTGCACTACGTACGTGAGATAATGGATTTGTACTTTTGGAATTAATATAGAATGGAAATACAACCAGCTGTAGCACCTACCAATATTTATGGTATTTAAGCTTTTTGAAATTATAAATAAAGGAATATTTATTTTTGGAATTGACTTAAAGCATTATTTCGATATATATAGAGTAAGCGTGTTAGTAATATTATATTATATTAATATTATATTATTTATAAAATTATTTTTTCAATATTTGTTTTTGTTTTGGTTTGGCTATATTAAAAACAATTTATGTTTCTGTAATATTACTGCACTTCTACGAAAATCGACATGGAATGCAATCCATGGTGGAGGGTATATAAAGTTCGGGCGCCGTTTTTACTTATTATATATATAGATGGTGTCTCCGATAAATATTTCAAGGTGTTACAAACAGAATGACAAAATGAATATGATAATATTACAGTAAGCCCTATATTAATATCGTTAGAGCACTTAATTGCACTGGCATGAGAGCTGAATCTTAAAAAAACCGAAATATTAGCTTGTGTTAATGTTTCATGAACGCCAAGACACTTTTCTGTCATACTTTTCAGTTAAGAAAGCCACGATTGTTTATTGCAACGATATCGACCGCTTAATAACAGAAATGAATATCGAATATAATCCTTCCAGAAGATACAATATGTAATTTATCCAAGAAAAGTCTTGAATATGTATGCCTTTATTATGACAAGATTGCTGCTCCAGTTGCGTATGGAATCGACATAAAGGAAACTTATGATTCATCATATTGAATTTGAAAATTATAAACAATTAATTTGCACATTAAATATTGTTCATTTGTAGATATTTTCCCTATTGTCTCAAAATACTATCGAACATTGTAATTTCAATATTCTTCTGTAAGCATTTGGTCAGTGCAACTTGTATCCCTTTTGCCCCTTAAAAGTACAAGGTGGCGCAAAAGTAATCCTCCTATCAGAAAATGCTATAAATTTTGAGATTGGCCCCTAATGTCAGTTCTGTTTTGACATTTGTGTAGTAAACACATGCGAAATACACGTTAATAAACAATGTTACGCTACACTGCTCCAGAACGCGGAATATTGGTGACTATTTATTTGACCAATAATCGGTCGGTGACTTTGGCACAACGTGAATTTCGTCGCAGATTTCCTAGCCGTCCAACGCCTACTGGTGAAACACTGCGACGTTTAGCCGCTCGCCTCGAAGAGACTGGCACAACACGAGATGCTGCCAGGCGTGGCAGACCCCGGAGTAGCCGTTCTGCAGAGAATATTGCTGCTGTAGCCGAGGATGTCATGGAAGCGCCGTCGACATCGACCAGACGACGTGGCACGCAAATGGGTATCAGTCGACGGTCTTTACAGCGAATTTTGGTACAAGATTTGAAGATGTTTCCGCACAAAGTCCAGACGGTGCATCAGCTGTTAGCTGCCGACCGCCAATCGCGTCTAACATACGCTCAAGCCAACCTTAATCACCACCAACAGGAAGATGATTTTTTATCAAAAATAATCATCAGCGATGAGGCCCATTTCCATCTTAGCGGGTACGTAAATAAGCAAAATTTACGCTTCTGGGACTCTGAAAATCCGCGTGTAACCCACGAAGAGCCATTACACCCGCTCAAAGTCACTGTATGGTGTGCAGTTTTCGCTGGAGGAGTCATCGGACCTTTTTTCTTCGAAGACGTCGCGGGCCAAACGGTTACTGTGAATGGTGAGCGCTACAGAGCAATGATCAACGAAACGCGGGTTTATGTCAACAAGCCTCAGACTCTTGCAGACAATATCCGTCAAGAATATGAGGACCTATCGCCGGAAGTTTTGGCCAAAATAATGGAAAATTCCATAAAAAGGGCTCAAATGATAATCAACCGTGGCGGCGGCCATTTACATGACATCATATTCTCGACTTGATGTAAAAAAAAATAAAAGACCAAATAAAAATAATCCACAAGAAGAATCAAAGTTTTTCATTTTTTTTAATTACAGCCAAAAAACATCGGAAGGTAATTTTTGCGCCACTACTTCCGAAAATCCCTTTATTTAGCTCGTCAATTTAATTTCCGTCTTTTCGCTGTTGCTGTTTGAATCGTCCCATTTTTTGTACCTTTCTGCCGCATGTCATCTCCAAAAAATATGAATTTTGCAAAATCAAACTTTTTTGTATACTTGAAAGTTTCAAAATGATTTGAAGTACACATAAAGCTTCAATATTCAATATTCATGGTTGGGAAAATATTATCATTTCGAACGAATTTTCCAACTTACAATCACAAAACAAACTATTTTGCAGTCCTCTTTTCCTTATGCAAATGCGACTCAGTGTTCACTTACACGTGGCATATGTATTAAAATTAACACGTATGCAAATACATGATGAAAAGTGGTGAAGTATCGTTTCAATAACAACAAAATTCAGCACGGATTTTAATTAAATCCGTTTCGTGGAAATTTAATTTAGCACAACCTTACTTGTCACCAATGTTATTATTGTACGCGAGCTTACACCTGCCGACGAAAGTTAAGAACGATTTTCTACGAGCAGAATGGAAAATCAAATGGGAAAATAAATCCATACCAGTAACACGCTTTCGGAAACTTTATATGATGAAACACAAGCACATACTAGAGCACACACCTACCTAAAACGCCCACAGGCATACACAAATAAAGTTCCTCGAACACACACATACACTTGTATACAAGTAACAAGAAAAAGGAAATTTTTCATTACCTGACTTTACATAAAACATGCATATTCAAGAGAAGAGAAATGCCGGCGAACGCAGTCTAATAAAACTGAAACATGCTTACAAGGCACTCCTGCAAATTGTTGCTGGAGGCACGGAGGACGCCAGTGCAAAGATGATGTGCAAGAGGAAATATAATTCCCGAGGATTGAGAGATTTATATTGCTTACTTTGGTATTTGAATTAAGTACTAATCTTTAATTTTAGAAATATTGAAAATATAATTTTACGTTACGCTATGTCTAATCCAATAGTTTGCGATAAAGTGGCTTATTACAAAACGATTTCAAATTGTAATATATATGGGTGCAGTTGAAAAATCATTTCAATGATGATATTATAAAGATATCAATTTATAATTGATTTGCTGTCGAGTTATAAACTTACAAGAAGAAATATTAAATTATTAAATCGATTCCCGTTTTCATACTATACTACAAAGAAAAAAGCGCACCTAATATTTTCAAAAAAAATTGTTAAAAAAAAAAAACAAAATATGCAAATATTTTCAATTATAACTTTTTTAGTCGATATGTGAATTTCTTTATTGAGTGAATATGAAAAATATTTTCAATAAACGGCTTACAAATTTCTTTATTGATTCCTTTAATTCAGATTTATATATAGTTCCCATACAAATTTCGCTCCCGATTTGCCTTTTTCCGCTCTAGAAACCATATATTGTATCAGATTGTCTTCAGATTTGGTAAAACATCTTATATTCCCACTAGAAATTCCCATGCTGAATATCGGACAGATCGGTTCAGATTTATATGTAGCTCCCATACAAATTCCGCTCCCGATTTGACTTTTTCCGCTCTAGAAACCACATAATGTATCAGATTGTCTTCAGATTTGGTAAAACATCTTATATTTCCACTAGAAACACCCATGGTGAATATCGGTCAGATCGGTTCAGATTTATATATAGCTCCCATACAAATTTCGCTCTTGATTTGACTTTTTCCGCTCTAGAAACCACATATTGTATCAGATTGTCTTCAGATTTGGCAAAACATCTTATATTTAAACTAAGAACATCTATGGTGAAAATCGGTTCAGATTTAGATATAGCCCCCATACAAATGTCGTTCCCGTTTTGACATTTTCCTCTGTAGAAACCACATATTGTACTCGATTTTCTTTAAATTTGGCGCAACATCTTATAATCTTCCTTGAAACACCTATGCAGAAATTGGGTAAGATCGGTTCAGATTTCGATATAGCCCCCATATAAATGTCGCTCCCGATTTGACTTTTGCCGCTTTAAAAGCCACATATTGTGCTCGATTGTCTTTACATTTCGCACAACATCTTATCATCTAACTAAACAAAACTATGGTGAAAGTGGGTAAGATCGGTTCAGATTTAAATATAGCCCAAATTCAAATGTTGCTCCCATAAGTTTAACCGATTTCGGCCAAACTATACATTTTATATTTCACCTATTTCGTTCCAGGTTTCAATATATCCTCATACAAATGTCCTTTCCGATATAAAATTTTTTGTCAAACACATACATTTACAGGATACAAAAAACCTTCCCGTTTTCACTTTTTCACCAAATTGAATTGTATTCGGATTGAAAGTGGAGTGTATCATAGAGTCGGCCCCGCCCGACTTTAGGCTTTCCTTACTGGTTATCTCTCTATGCTCATTTTACCCATTAAAAGTATTAATTTTTAAGAAATACTTTTATATTATGTATCCACTCAAAGGACCAATCGAATATCGTGTCGATCGATAGGTGTCCCTTTTTATCCCATATCTCCCTCTTCAAATAAAAATCACTTCATTGTGCACGTTTTTGCTAGTACAAGGGGAATTCGCATACCAAATATCAAACGAATATAAACAGACATATTCAAAAGACATGATGAAATATTGTAAATATTAGGGGTATTTTCAGTCCTTGTGAGGGAAATATTTTTCCTTGTGGACCGATTTCGCCAAGCTGCAATCCCAACCGATCTACAAGACGAATTCATGCAAAATTTGGACGTCCTAGCTACTCTCGTTTACATGACAGCGTGCTTTCAGCAGACAGACCGACAGATGGACATGTTTAGATATATGTTATAAGGTCCCAGGTCGATATTTCAAGGTGTTAAAAACGGAATGACAAAGTAGTATACCGCAATCCGAGAGGTGGAGGGTATAAAAAATATTTTAAAATGATTTGAGCTGGGATATTGTCCTGGCTCTAGACCATTTTGCATCTATATTTAACAGAATGCAAATTTATTTACAAATGGCATGGTGACATTTATTAATTGGTTTCAGACTACCACGATCATGATTTCGACCATGTCAAAAGTCTTTTCAAGTGGCTTCGCAACGACTTTTCAACATCAAACCCGGCCACTATAAGGAGATGATTCTCACAAACGAAAGAGAATTTGCGTTTAAAAAATCGCACCAAGTAATAAAGTACACAAGCCATCTTACAAGCATCTCATTGAGTTGCAATGAGGCCGGGTTTGATGTTGATAAGTCGCTGCGAAGCCACTTGAAAAGACTTTTGACATGGTCGAAATCATGATCGTGGTAGTCTGCAGCCAAGTAATAAATGTCACCATGCCATTTGTAAATAAATTTGCATTCTATTAAATATAGATGCAAAATGGTCTTGAGCCAGGACAATATCCCAGTTCAAATCAAATATTGATTACAGACCAAAAAAATACAAACGAAAAAAATTAAAATATTTTAAAATTTGTTGAAAAAGTCCACATTTTATTCCCTAACACATCAAAGGGGAACCACTGAACATGTTCTTCGTGAAGCAGTAAAACAAACGTCCGCAAATAAGTTAAAGTTTCATTCTTTTACGTTGAATTTGTTTAACAGAAGGACTACAGAACAAACTAGAAGTAGTTGAGCTCCTTTAATCAACATATAAAAATACCTGTTAACCTAAATGCTTTCCAAATTGCAGTCATTTCATGCATGGCATATCACCCCATATTGTGTGTCTTTGTTGGTGCAGATGCATGTACATATTTATATGTTCATATATTCGGTGTTTTGGAAGAACTAACCAAGTCCAAGTCCGTAAAAATAATAATATGTGGCAGAAATATTGAAATTCATATGATTTCAAATACTTATTTTCAATTACAGTGACAAATATCTGCTGCCATAAAATCCCTGCTACCACTCTCTCAAGCACATCTAACAATAATCTGGTGCATATGTGAGTTTATCATACTTGAACCTTGGCCATGGAGTTGTTCCATGTATCCCTCACAGCGGCGACGAATATCTGCATGTTAGTATACATTTATTTTTGGACTTAAATAACAGCCATTATAAAGTCTGAAAGCTTTTCACATTACATTTGCATTGCATGCCAAATGCATGCGGTACGGCTCTCTTTTATTTTTGGCTTGTTTGCATACCAAAAAAAGCAAAAAAAAAAGAAACCAGCAAAAACTACTATAATTTTGTATAAACAAAACATAATAATGGTTTTAAAATAAATTCACAGAAACGGAACAAAAAAGGCCGTATTTCACAGAAGGGTCAATGTGCTTTCCATAATTTATAATTTAAGGTGTGCTAACCCGAACATCCTTGCAAGTAATTAAATTTCAGCACAGTTTAATTCTGGAATGTGAAGCAATTTCAGCGTCTATGTGTAAAAAGAAGAAGAATCCCCTGAATTATTATATATTAATTAAATTTTAGCACAGTTTAATTGTGGAATGTGAAGCAATTTCAGCGTACATGTGTAACAAGAAGAATATTCCCCTGAATACTTGAAAATATTAATTTCCACAAAATGAATAGATGAAGCTACTAAAATGTAGGATTATGAGAAAATTAATTACGCAAATCGAATACATAGTCGTGTTGGTAAATTCCATGGATAAGCGAAATATTGTAAGTGTGCTGCAGATGATGGTGGAAGATATGAAGATATATAAAATTTAATGCGGACAAAAAATGTAACGTAAGTGTGACACAATGAATAACTTAATAATCAAATAACTTTGAATCAATATGAACCAAATCAAACTGGACTGTTACTTGAAATTGTATCACTCCAGTCATTTCCATATCCTACACCAATCGGCGGAATGGGATATGCTCCTGTATTAGTATTATAACTTAGTTTAATCCAAGAATGAATCGGCTGAGATGATTTAACGATGTCTATCTATCCGTTCAACTATCTGCTGCCGCACAGTGGTTCCACATCGATTTTTCGAATTGATTCTGTAACTTTTGAGCGGACGATGATATCTTGACAAAATTACAAATTCTTAGAGCAGAGGATTTTCCATATCCATAGTGGATATGGACGATATAGGGTGTACTGTCAAAAGTACAGTTATGCACTGATTGCAAAAATAGTTTAAACAGAAACAGTACTCGCGAATACCTGCAATAATTCATATTATAACAAGTAAGAAGGCATTAAGTTCGGCCGGGCCGAATCTTATATACCCTCCACTCTGGAGTGCATTCTACAGTATTACCAGCAGATTAAAGGATGTCGACATAGAAAATTGTGATATGTTTATGCACATTACTATATTTGATTACTATTTCAAACTATAATGTATACTTATGCGCACTGTTTAAAATCTACTACTATAAATAAATACAATGCTGTAATTGTGAATGTGAACATGCACAAAATATTAGACGATTGTCAGTCGCCATTAGGGAGAAGCATGTTTAGATACAGACAAAGTGACTGCATTATTTTGATAAGAAAAGTACAAATTTTAAAGATATCCCCATTCGCCCCATTCTCCGCCCAAATGTACAAATTTGAAAAAAACTTTTTGTTTCGAGTCTTCATAGTCAGACCACCGAATATATACACCGAATATCATGATATCGGTTTGGAAGGTCCCATTTTTATCCCTCTTTTTCAATTATATCCCTTAAAAGTACGAATTTCGGTATTTTCAGTCCTTGTGAGGGAACAATTTTTCCCTCTGGGCCGATTTCGCCCACTTTCAATCCCAACCGATCTGCAACCATAAGACATATTTAGGAA